>JBAIZL010000386.1:2992500-3150000 GCA_036971475.1 Prosapia bicincta | reverse complement strand
ATCAAAGAGTATGTGTGATTTGTATTGGGTTTGTTCGTTTAATATGTTTATATTTTGTGTTTTTGTAAATTTCATATTGTTCTAGTGTGTTGACATGTGATCCTTTATTGTTGATGTGTAAGATTTCTAGATTATGTTAAATGTCTGTGTATTTGATTCCTCTTTCTTTTATGTGATTATAAAATGCTGAGTTGGCATTCTGTTTGTGTTCCTCGACTCTTTGTTTAAGCTGCGACCTGTTTGCCCAATATAGAATTTGTTGCAGTTTAATTTGTATACGCCTGGTGCTTGTAGTTCATCTTTGTTGTTCTTATCGTGTTGTATCTTGTATTGTAAATTGTTATTAGTTTTGTATGCTATTTTGTATCCTATTTTTTAAAATTTATTGGCTATTTTATTTCATGTTCTGTTTATACTTCTGATATTATACTACCTTCATAATACTATTCACAGTGTCTTTAAGCAATCATAAAAAAACTTACATTGAAGATAACAACAAAATTTATCATATGACAAACCTGATATCACACTGGGATGATGCTCCTTAAAAAAAACTAGTGAAAAAGTACTGTACTATCACAAATCATAAAACAATGATTATAAATTTTTTTAAATAATTAAAGTAAATATTAATTTATACAAGGAAAGCATTGACAAAAGAGTTTTTAGAAAACAATAGTTTAATTCGAATTGTATAATTTGTCTATAGTGTAATAAAAAAAAAAAACCGAAAACGCCAATAGTAATTAAATATTTAATAATTCTTTAATTTTGTAGTCCTTAATATATTTACCATATTTAAAGTTCGGATAGTAGTAAACTATTTTTTAAGTGATTAATCTAATAATTATTTTAAAATTAAATGTAACTATATAATAAAGGTAAAAGTCAAAATAGTGAACTCAAAATCTCACAAAAAATTAGTTTTAATAAACACACACATAACAAACTAGTTTCAGCGACGATGTCGCCTTCCTCAGTGCTTGTCTACTACTCAAGCATTGCTACTGCTCAAGTGAGTAGTAGCCAAGCACTGAGGAAGGCGACATCGTTGCTGAAACTAGTTTATTGTGTGTGTTTATTAAACACTAATTTTTGGTGAGATTTAGAGTTCACTATTTTGACTTTTATCTTTGTGAATAGTTCTCACTAGCTAAGCTCTAATTAACTAAATAAAAACTATATAATACTTTCAAAAATTATTTTGGGAAAATTATTTTCTCTAGGTTTATATTTCACTTTAAATAAGTTGAAGTTAGTTAAGTATCTTTATTAATAATATTTGTTTTTCAATGACTTTGTTATTTTGACTAAAATTTTGTCTATAATATACCTTACCTTATTTTGAATAAAATATTATTATTGTTAAAACATGTAAAGTTTTACTTACAATTATCTGAGTTACAAAGGCATTTCTCATCATTGATGTAAAAGTCAGCATTACAATTTATGCATAATGTCTTACAAATTTTAATAATCTCTGTTTTAAATGGTACAGCTTTCACTCCATCTTTTGGTAAAATTATAACTGATGTTGCTGCAAAAACAATAATCAGTACTTGAGCAGTGTAATTACGTTTCTATTATTACTGTAAAAAAATTTAAACTGTAAAATATAAACCATATTCTGTTAGTTAGTAAATTTTTATAAACACGCTTTTTGCCATCCATATTATCTTCCAGTTGCGGTTCTTAAATTCTGTTACAAAAACTATCACATTTTCAAATCAATAGTGTGAGTCATCTTTGGGCTATGATCTACAAATAGAGGTAAGTAGTAACGAGCAGGACTGAGCAATAGAAATGAATACTTCATTTGAATAATGTAGTTATTAAAGGTTTTAATAGAATGTATTTAATAATAAAAGAATGTAGGGAACATAAACCCTTTTTTAGATGTTCTATTATTTGTTTATAAAAATTTATTGAATGAATGTGATTGAAATCGGTTTCTAACCCTTACAGCCCACTTGAACGCCCCTCAGACATATAGCCAATCCTTTTGTTCTTTCTTATGTCTTTGGAATGTATAGGTGTGCTATCAAGTTAATTTTTTGTATGACTCCAGTGCATGGAAGTGGGTGTTGAGCGGTATATTTTTAGATCTCTCAATTAAAAAAGCCAGTATAATCTCTCAAAAATGTAAATTGATGTGTATATTATAAATTACACTTGTTTGTATTTTTTATAAAAACCTCAAGGTATACAACACAAAAACTGCAAGTTTGTATATTATAATTATTGGTTGTAAATAATGCATTTTTCTATTTTTAGATTTAAAAAGTGTAAATGTTTGAAGAAGTTTTCTATAACAATGAACAAGTATTAGACGAGTTGGAATTATTTGACACCAATCTAGATGGATGGGATTAATTGGAATCAAATGATAAAGAATAGGGTGACTCAAATGATGAGCGTGAGCAAGAACTAGAGTTTGTTTCAGATGAAGATCCAGATTATGAGCCATCTGATGATAATAACCTAACACTGGGTGTGATTATTCAAGAAGTTCACAAAAATAATGAAAAAAATTGTATAAATTGCTGAACATTGCCTGCATTAATTCATTTGTAGTATATCTACACAACAATTACAACAAAAAAAAAACAAATACAAGACCAAAACATATAGAACAACCGTTCAACAGTTTCAATTTCATAGTAAATTTGAGCGAACAATCGACGGGACCATTGATAAAGAAAAGTCTGGCATCTGAAAAGATCCTAAAGGGTCTGAAACAATGGATTTAAAGCTGTGTTTCTTCGGCAAATAAAAATTTACAACGGTATACTACTGCTAAAACTGCTATTGGAACAGGTCCTTTACCTTTTATGGGGATTCAAGAAATTAAAAAATAAAAAAAATACTGCAGCTTTTGTAACTATATAAAAAGAAGAATGTCGGAAATGAGGTGTGACCAATGTAATACCAGTATATGAGGCGATTATACAAAAAATTATGTACGGATTGTTGTAAACAATTATTGTATTTAATCACTTTAACATTAGTTTATGACTATCCGAAATTTAAATTTTGTAAATTTGTGAAAACTTACTGAGAAAGAACGTTTTCGATCGCTATGTGGCGATCTTCATTAGTGTCCCGAAAGAATATACATATATATGTATATATATATATATATATATATATATATATATATATATATATATATATATATATATATATATATATAGTTATTATCCGGAGTACATCTGTTCATTTTGGAGTGCGTAAAATCGCAGTTCCGACGTTTCGCTAAAATGTCATCTAGCGATGGAAAGAAGCCCATTGACATCAATCCACACACCTAAGCCAAACAATTACTCACGTTCATTTCCCTTTGTTCACCTTTCTGCCAATAAAATCTATCGATGACACATTTTCATATTGTGGGAAAATTCAAAGTATCATCGTATTTGGTAAAACTCCCAAATACTTCCACTTCACTTCAGAAATTGAAACCAACCGATCCCTAAACTTCCGACCTAAACATAACAAAAAGCCACACACAAAAACACAGCTTTAACATTTACAGGAAACCCATAACGACAGACACACTTATCCACAACACCTCAAACCAACCGTTCCAACACAAACATGCAGCCTTCAGATCCATGCTCCATAGACTTAAAGAAGTCCCAATGACCACAGGAAACATAAACAAAGAACTAGACACAATTAAATATTTAGCATACAGAAATGGATATAACACTACAATAATAGACAAACTATGGCACAAAATACAAAAAAAAACACTAAAATTAACACTACAGACAGGGAAAACAAATACATCACATTACCATTCATAAACAAAACAACAAACAAAATAGCCCGCAAATTTCAAAAAACAGGATACAAAATAGCATACAAAACTAATAACAAGCTACAATACAAAGTACAACACAACACCAACAACAAGGATAAACTACAAGCACCAGGCGTATACAAACTGAACTGCGTTGAATGTAACAAGTTCTACATTGGACAAACAGGTTGCAGCTTTAAACAAAGAGTTGAAGAACACAAACAGAACACCAACTCAACATTTTACAACCACATAAAAGATACAGGACAAAAATACACATACATCTACCAAAACCTAGAAATCCTACACATCAACAAAAAAGGACCACATCTCAACATACTAGAAGAATATGAAATTTACAGACACACAAAAACACAAAGTACAAACATATTAAACGAACAAACACAATACAAATCACACATACTCTCTGATACTATCGAAAACCTACCTTTAAAACCGTCACCGCTTGACCCAACATCTCCAAGCAGAAGACACTGATGAAGATCGGCACATAGCGATCGAAAATGTTCTGTCTCAGTAAGTTTTAACAAATTTACTAAATAGAAAGTTTGGATAGTCATAAACTAGATTCACCGAACGTAATGGACTACAAAAATCAAGTATAAGTAATTATTGCTGAACCAAGAAAATACTTTTGAACTTACTTCCTGACATGTTTCCAAACAATTGTTTAATTTACCTATCTGACTCTCTATTGTTGACATAGTAAAAAACTAACCATTAGAGAAAAATTTGAAATATTCAAACATCACACAATGGAAAAACAACACACCTTAAACAAGCACATAAACTTTTAATCTAACACCCTATTTGACAAGTTTAACCCTACCCCCTCTACACTCATAAACCATATGCCCCCAACTCTGAGCTATTGCTGGCGTAGAGGGCCAGCTTCATAAATGAAACAATTCTTTCAAAAAGTATTCACTTAGTTACGCAACAATTACTTAAAGTAAAGATAGCATATTAAAAGGACAAAGAGGGCAAAACAACTGTAAAGATCAATTAGTGTTATAAATCAGTCTAGGGTATGTGTTGGGAATACAAAGTTGTAGAATATTTCTAAGGTTAAAATAAGTCTGAAAATAAGTTTAAGGAAAAGTTTAACATCTCGAGGAGTCAAGGAAGTCATAAAATTTGGGTTCAACAAGAAAACACAAACAGCAAAAAAATTGTTGGCCGAAAGTTACTCATTCAAAAATTTAAAAGTTAAACTCTGACTGGCTGAAATACTTGAGGGGGAATAAAACGCCTGTTCTCAAAAGTAAGATCATCAGGAAAAAAGAGGACTAAGTTTTGAGCTTCTGGGGAGTGCAGACATATTTTGGGGGGGGGGGGCAGTTACAAGGGAATGTTTTAAAAAAGTTTTTTATAGCAATAATTAAGGGAATTATGAATAAACGATAAGGAGTTTCAATAGTTATTTTATATATTCATTAATTGAAAATGTTGTTTTGGTGAGGTTTATAGTTCTAGGGTGAAAAACGTGTGTTGTGTTAATGACCTGTTTGGGGTGTTGTGCGTTTTTGAGGTTATGTATTTTTTTGTTATGTACTAATTTTATTTTGTTTCTTGTGTCTGTAGTTAGTGTATTGGTGAAATTTACTACTTCTTGCAGTTCGATGTAGTGTAGTTCCATTGTAAGCTGTTGGTATAAGTTATAAGCAATTTTGTTGAGATCGTTTTTTATTTGTATAGATGTTTTATAATGTTTTTGATGTAGAGTGTTTGAGCTTGGTGTGTGGTTTTTATGGCAGCTGGGTTGTTATTTTTGTTTTTAATTTGTATTTTGGCGTAATTGGGTGTGATTTTATATTTTAGGCACTATATGTTGAAAGAGATGTGAAGTGAAAGTTTCGTTACCTTGAGATGTACGTTACGGTATCGATGGATGGTTGATGCTCGGCTTACAATATTAACATTTGTTGATTCCATCTTCAAAAAACTTGCCCTGCCCAAACTTCACAAAACAGACATCCCAATACGTCCACTAATCAACCACACAAGTGCCCCTTCTCATCTTCTAGCCAAATTCCTCGACAAAACTATCCGAAAACATATAAAATTTAATAATCATTGTAGCATAAAAAATAGCCTAAATCTAATAGACAAAATAAAAAACATAAATATCCCACACAATTCCACCTTAGTCTCTTTTGATATATAAATCTATATACAAACATCCCCATTCCAGAAACCATTGACATCCTCAAAAACATGCTAATAGACACAAACACACCACATATAAACATTGACGAAATCATCCACCTCACAAGATTAATCACATCTCAAAATTACTTCACCTACAACAACACATTCTACAACCAGAAAGATGGACTACCTATGGGCTGCCCCATCTTAGCAGAAATATTCATACATCATATTGAACAAAACCACATTTATCACAACAATAAATACTCAGATACTGGTACAGATATGTCGACGACATAATAACATTATATAAAGGGAACACACGCAGAGCACACATATTTCTAAAACACATTAATTCAATACACCCAAAACTAATATACACCATCGAAACAGAACAACAAAACTCCCTCAACTTCTTAGACCTTACAATTAAACGAACAGACAAACAAACACATACATTCAACATATACTGAAAACCCACTAGTACTAATACGACCATACACAGTTCCTCAAACCACCCACCCCAACATAAACTATCTGCTTACAACACCATGATATATCGCCTGCTTAAAACACCATTAGACAAAGATGAACACTACCAGGAGTTAAACACCATAAAATATATAGCACATACAAACAGATACAACCCAACAATGATTGACATATTATACAACTGCCTAAAAAATAAACATAATAACCCAAATACAAACACACAAGATGACAATCCCATAAAATACTTATCAATACCATACAGATCATCCAAAACCCACAATCTAACTAACACTACGAAAATACAACTACAAAATAGGTTACTCCAGACACAACACTCTCAACAAACAACTTAAACCCAACAACAATATCAACGACATTTACAACACCAAGGAATTTACAAACTAACTTGCAGTTCATGCCCCAGTTTTTATATAGGCCAGACAGGGAGGTCATTCTATACACGTTACCAAGAACATATAAAAGCACTAAAAAACAATAACTACCAATCAAACTTCGCTGATCATCTCAACTCCACAAAACATGACTACATAGACATAACATCTAACCTACAAATTCTTCATAAACAACACAGAAATAACCAACGCTACACAACCGAACAATACGAAATATACAGACACTTCAAACTACACCCTACACACATACTCAATACACAATTACATTACAATTCACATGCACTTTTTGACATCATAACTCCTAATACACACAAGATACACCCACATCACCAAAATATCGCACTCCCACCCTAACCTACGTAAACCTTGAGATCAGTTACGGTCCGAGTTGACAAAGGGACACATCTCCCGAAACGGCCGTCCTCAACAAGCAAAGTAAGTGCTACTATAGGCAAGTTTAAAACATTTAAAAGTGTTTAGAGACTTCATTAAAGAACCAAAGGCCTCAAGAGCCATCTTTATATAAAAATTAACATTAGTTATTCAATCAAAGATTGTTATTGAATCATCTTAATGTATTTAAAACCATAAATTGTAAATTACTGAACGTCAAGTTGAATAAATTAGATGATAATAAATTAATATGGTTGTTAATTATTTAGCAACCCAAATGTCTTATATATATATATATATATATATATATATATATATATATATATATATATATATATTCTTGATATTTAACATTATCCATTGTTTTTCCGTTGCACTGACTTTATGAAGTTAATATATTACTGTGTGAGTAATTTTATCCACCATTAAGTGCAATAATTTTACCTTGAGTGATGAGGCACCTTTCGGTCGTTGACCATTGTCGAATCATTGAGTGATTCGACAATGGTCAACGACCGAAAGGTGCCTCATCACTCAAGGTAAAATTATTGCACTTAATGGTGGATAAAATTACTCACACAGTAATATATTAACTTCATATATATATATATATATATATATATATTAGGTTAGTTTTGGTTGGTAAAGATTATTTAGATTTTTTGGACTAGGAGACTGACAGACTTACTTTTTTAAAAATTTTTATATGCATATAAATTAGTTTGACATAAAAATCTAAAATACTTTATATATTTATATTTTAAAATAGTTTTTTAGGGTTTTAAAATATATTCCTTAAATATTTTTGCTAATACAAAATTTTTGTCTTTTAATGTTAATTATAGTTGTCTTTAAAACCTTTATTTCATACATAACATGTCTGTTACTGAATATTTGTTAAATATTTGAAAAAGTTTTTTATATAAAGTGATATTAATTGTTCCACCTTAAAATTGTATTTGTTAACATTTTTATGCTTCAACACAATCTATATTTACTTATATATTACTCTGCTGCTTATTTGTGAAATGATTTCAAATTGTACTCTGCTATTTCATAAAAATACTCATCTAGATTTATAAAATTGTGTTCTCCATACTTACATAAATTGGTGTCACTGAAGATAAGATAGCTTTTGGTCAAAACCATTTCTCTAATTTAGATTAATTTTCGTATTGAAGCTTTTTAAACTAAACACATTTAAATAATTTGAGATAATATTTACTTAATTTTTTCTCTAAAAACTGCATAATTTTAGCTTTCAAAATGTGTTTTTTGTGTGAAGTTAAAAGTATTTTTCATAGTGAACTCTGACACTATTTTTCATATTGGCAATGTACATAAACTTTTTATATTAAATTAACAAATTTTGAATTTCAAGTGGTCATGGTTTTTTTTGCCATAAAAATTTAAAGTTTTGACAAATATTTAACTTAATGGTTTACTAAAATATAATGGAAACATTTGAAATAAAATGACTTGCCAGTAAGTCGCACTGTTTTCCTCATTGTCCATGGTTTCTTCATCTCTTTATATTGGACATCATCTTATTGCTCCTTTGAGTTTTTGCACAAGTCACTGATAACGTATTTAAATAAGTCGACTTACAAGTACCTAAGTGGGTTTTTTTTACTTATACAAAAAGTTATATGGAGACATCAAATGTTTTTGGTCACCATCTTAATTCATTCCATAGGTATTGTATTAATGGGTATTTTTACCTTATCTAGCATAAATTTTTAGTTTATAGAAACTTGAATGATTGTTTATTTGGCTTAGTTCACAAGTTAGTTTTTTTCATTTCTATTGTCCCTATTTCGGAATTGATTTTGTAAATCACAGTATAAAATTTATTATTGATTACATTTTATTTTGTTTAACTCAAGTGCCTATTTTCTTCTCTCTATCCTTTATTTTTAATGGAATTTTTATAAAATAATTACAAGTTTAAATGTAACTATTTAACAAATTAATTATTTTTAAAATCTCTGAACTGCAATGGGAAATTGCCTGTTGTAGTGTGTGTTTGTTGAAAACATTTCAAGATTTTAATTACTTGTTTTTAAATAAATAATGAATCTTTCAATTTTAACAATTCTGTTTTGTTGTTGTGTAATTGTTCAGTAATTAATTCTTGATAAGACTTTTCTAAAAATACAACTTTTACTCTTACACACATGTATTTTACTGACAAATTGTACCAACTAAAGATTCAGATTTGTTTCAAAAATATTTTTTACAGTAGCTTAAAACTTTAACTATGATGAATCTATTTTTAAAATTCTATTTAATGAAGTGAAAGGCCTTGAAAAAATTTTCATCTAACAGCTTGTTTCTTAATTTTCCAGTAATAAAAATAAAAACGCTTGTACATATTACACTTGGCTTTAGTACCACTTACTTTTATGATTGTTGAGGATGTCCATTAGGAGAGATGACTACTATAAGCATAAGTAGCATATGTACAAGTGTTTTTAGTTATTAGTAGCTCACATGAAGATGTATTCAATTAATATTTAAAAAATTAAATAATTTCTAAAAGAATAATAATATGAAAAATATAATATAAATAATGATAATGTAATCATACATACCAAAATATAATGTATAAACCACTATGAAGTGGTGTGAAAGTAACATGTTAGCAGTAGCAATGTAACTGAATATTATTGTAGCTTAACAGACTACTTTTGCTGGCTAGTGTTTTAAATGCAGAGTAAGGGAAATGAACAACTTCCTTGTTTTCCTTTAACATTGCTGATTTTCTGAAACATTTAGGCATATACCTTCATTTGTTGAACTGAACTTAAACAAAAATATTTTAGCATCATTTTTAAATTGTGAAAATGTTATTTTAGTTATAAAAACCAGTAGCCAGTAGAAAAATATTTCTTTATTTATAGATTCAAATATAGCAGTCTTATTAAAACAAATAAAACTGATTAAAACAGGTTTGTTATTGCTTTAAAACAGTAAGGTATGAAAAAATAAAGCCCCGATATTTAAGAGTTTAGTGAGTTAAAGAGAAAATATTAAACATCCTAAGGAGAAAAAAAAACATTTCTGTGATACATTTTTAATTTCATGAGTTTTGTGATTTTTTAAACTATATATTTAAAAATCACTGCCATAATTTAATTGAAGATGAAACCATTTGGAAAAAAGTTAGAATAAACCATAATTTTAATGATCTTGTTATGATTTGAAATATAAACGAGTAATATGGTTTAATTTGTTTTAAAAAATGTATGCATTAGAATTGCTCAAGTAGGCTTATAATGGAATGAGAAAAAGTTTTTATCTTCAATGCTTTTAATATTTTTGTATAATAGTCTTTGACAACTTCTCTAATTTTTTATATTGAAACTTTTTTGTGACATTTTAATATATTGATTGTGGATGACAACATTGTGTCGTTATTGGATGTTCTTTTCACTGGGCAGATGGGTTATTGTCACTTACTTTTTCTTTTCTAATGCTTTCTACCAACTCTAATATGAAGCAACAGTAGGTTCCTTGTGTCCATCACATTAGGGAAATATGGAGATTGACATTTTGCCATTAATTTCTAATTTATTCATTTGGTCAATTTTTAAAATACAATATTCACAGCATATAAAGGCTTAAGTACTTAATATTGGCTATTACCTTTTTAAAACTAAAAACTGATGCATTCACGTTGATGGTAATTAATCCAAATTAAAGATTTAATTATCCAAACGTACATTTTTTGTAGATTTTGGGGATAACTCAATAATATAGTCAATTATGAGTCTCAGACTAAAGAAAGTTTTTAAAATATTTGTCCTTTCATACTATTAAAAAAGTTTTATAATTTTAAAAACAAAACTAACTAGTTAGAATTAATCTTATTCGTAGAACAATTATATTTTGAAAAAATTGAAAGAGAATGTTAAAGAGGCGTGTCAAAAAATACCATTCCTTATTATTTATTAAGTCCAACATAATATATACCAATGAAAAGCTGAGTTTCAACATTTCAATTTTTTATATAAAATAACTATTTAGGATCTTTTATTTTACAAAATGTCATGCAAAATATTGATGTTCATACAGTAACATGAAGTTGCTTCTCACAACTGCTAGGAAAGGATTTTCGATTATTCTTTGGTTGTGATTCTTTCAGTACAAATTTTTCACATAATTTATAATAAAAATAAATTTTCTATAAAATCTACATCTTGGAATTTACATAAACTAATTATAAAAAAATAATAATATTCTTCAATCCAGACATCTTCTCAAATTCTGATAGTAGTGAAACAGAGTTACCTTGGTTTTCAAAGTACAAAACTGGTCTTACAAATGAAGAGTAGATAGTAAGCCCCACCAAGTCTAGATATAATAGACCAGCTATTAAAAGATACATAATATATCTATTATGTGTCTAGATATAATGAAACACTGTTAAGTTGGTTGAATGGATTCTGTTTCTCTAACTGGGTGAAAGATGATCACAGTACAAGTTAAAACATTTTGTATATGTGTCAGATCCAGGTAATGGGAAGTTATCCAACCCATCTTCTAGTTTAATGTAGTGACTAATAAATAAAAACCAAGCTCCTACCTTGTGTGGGTTTAGGTTGTATAAACAACTTGAATGATATTTTCCTTGCTGCTAGGATTGTAAAAATATTTCTTTTTATCTTTGGTCATGGAAACCATGGATGACATCTGGATCAGTTACTTGAAATACAGGCCATTCAAGTTATGTAAGAGGTCTACCTAAAAGAAAGTGGTCTGGAGTGAGGCAATTCACCGTCAGTGGTGAGTGGTAAATTCACTGTGAATTTAATGAGAAAACTTATTTAAATACTTGTCTTCTAAACTCATTGAAATTGTGAAGAATTCCTCTAATTTCAGAATTATTGACTGGCAAAAATGGGGTTTAATACTCAGTACTGGACATTACTATAGTAAGAAACCTCTCTGATGTGGATGTAACAGGTGGTGAGAAATGAAAGTTTATGTTTTGTCATTATGTTTAAAATATTTGATATAGATTTATTAAATACTACAAGTGGCGGCTGATGGGCAGGTTGCATGGTTGAGCAACCCACAAACTTAGAGATCAAGAGTAAAAATAAAATAAATTTATTCATTATGTACATTGTTATAAGCGATTATTCATCATTTAACATGATCCGTTATTATAAATATTAATAAAAATGTCCGAATCGCAGTGACCGTATAACAGTTTGCTCAGTCGTAAACAGTCTTGTTTGCAGGGAAACCTGCAACACCTAGTAACGTCACTCCTACTGGAGAAAAAGCATTGGAAGGTCCAGACAGACTAAAACTGGTAGGCAGAGCTGAAAGACTCTTTAGGTTGCAGACGGTCAGTAGTGTGCATGTGATAAGACATCCACTACTGTGATACAGTCTGTATAAATTTGCCAACACATTTAGTTGAAAAAATGTTTGTATCACACCTACAACAGTTAGGTCCATCCCTTATACTTAAGGTAATATATACTCATGAATTTGCTGAAAAAGTTCAAAATATTTCTTTATTACTAGATGAACACTTAGTATTATATAATGTTATTTCTCTTACCCAATCATACAAATATGATCAAAAATTGCTTTAAGAGTAAGGTTAAAAGTTGAATAGAATAATATGTACTACTAAATATACGACAAAATAGGTTTCAAATAAATATTACATCCAAAATGGAGGCAATCCTATGGGAAATACCTTGTTGTTTTTTCCACACATGCTTGAAGGATGACATATTTGGGTGTGATATGTTCACAGTATTTAATAAAAAGGGTGAAGCTGATAAGTTTTGTAATAAGATTATCAGTTTTTACAAAACTATACCATTCACTATAGAAATTGAAGGAGATTGAGATTTAACAGTTTTATTTAAATATATATAGAAAACCTACACATAGTGACAGGTATATCACTAATGATTCTTTTCATATTGATTCACATAAGCAAGCAGCTTTCAATCTTATAATATGCAAATTAATTACTTTACGCCTCTCAAAATCAAAATTACATAAAACTGAACTACCTACATATATAAAAAGCCACAAAAAGACTACCGCTGTCTTCCTTGACCTATCTGCAGCGTTTGACAGAGTCTGGAGGCAAAAACTCATTGTGATTTTACACAGTGCTGGCATCAATGGCAACTCATTGCGCTGGATAAACGATTTCCTCAGACATAGAAAATTTGTTGTGAGAGTTAATGGAAAGTATTCCAAGACGCACAAAACGTGGACGGGAGTCCCACAGGGATCGGTCTTCAGCCCTCTGCTCTTCCTCATGTATATGAACACCATCCATGAACACATATGCAATGAGGCTAAAATTGCCTGCTATGCAGACGACATCGCTATCTGGCATACACACTCTGATATCTCAGTCTCTGAACAAGCCTTAAATACCAACCTGCTTGTTATCGAAACCTGGGCTAAAGACCTTAAGATCCTTATTAACCCCGATAAATCCAAATCTTGTGTTTTCTCAACAGACAGAAAAAAGGAACAGGCAGACTCACCATCCTAACATTAGGCTCCACAATACTACCATCAAACAAGTCACGCACCCCAGATACCTTGGTCTCACACTCGATACGGAACTGAGATTTACTAAGCACACTGAAACAGTTTCAAAGAGAGCTCTGAAAAAACTCAGCATCCTGAGGAGACTTTGCGATTCAAACTGGGGTTCCAAACCAAAGACACTACTAAATACTTACATAACACTCATCAGACCAATCCTTGAATATGCAGTACCAATCTGGGCTCCAGCATCTTCATCCTCGAAAATCGACTCCGTCCAGTACAGAGCCTCCAAAGCCATCATTGGAGCCATCTCATCTACAAATAATTTAAAAGCTGAAACTAAATGTGGCCTAACCCCATTGGAAAATCAGAGAAAATTCACCACAGTGAAATTCACAAACAAGATCAGGAGCAATCACGAACAACATATCTCAAAAGTCACCTTTCGGAACTGGTCGGAAAAAACCAGGCTAAAAAGATCTTCTACTCTCCAGTATGACAAAAACATCAGACAGGACATCAACCTACAGCACACGAGCCTTGACATCTTTCAAGAACCCAGGTTCCCGGTCAAACCACCCTCCTTTTTTAATATAAACTTGAATCTCTTCGAACCCTGCTCCAAAAAAGAGCCTCAAGAAACAATCAAGAGGAAAGGAATGGAAACTATCGCCAAGATTTTAAAATCACACTTGCTCGCTGCTTACACCGACGGCTCTTCGAATTCTGACTGCGATAGAGGTGGATCCGGAATCTTTATAACCTACCCTGATAGCTTAACTTCCAGACACAAAATTGCAGCAGGCAAAATCGTCTCCAACTTCACAAGCGAACTCATCGCAATCAAAGCTCTGAGTATTTACCTCACTTGGACAACACTCAACCCCTCTGATGGCATAGTAATCTTCATGGACTGCAGATCTGCTCTTCAGGCCCTCCAAAAAGGAAATACAAACCTCGCCCAAAAAAAAAAAATACCCTCCTGTCCTTAATTGAGGAAAAGAAGAAGCTTCAATGGATCCCGGCACATGTCGACATAAAAGGGAACGAAGAGGCCAATTCTCTGGCCAAGGAAGCGAGGACCATCAAAAAAGCCCCCGTGACTACATCTTCCGACGTCAATGCCGTTGCAAAACAGAAGCTCTGCCATAACAATCGAAGAAAATCATCACTTCCCGAGCTTAACTTCGACAGGGAAATAAAAACAATTGCCAGACTGAGGACAATGCACCTCAAAGACATGAAAATCTTGCCTGATGGAACAAGAACATACCCTGAATGTAGGCACTGCCCAGGGATACAGCTTAATCTCGATCACCTCTTTAACTGCCTGTCCATCATTGCAGCACTATTTAAAATTGACTTAAACTGTTCTAGGGAGACCCTTTATACAGACAAAGCTGCAGATGTGGCCAATGCAGTGCTTCACGTCTTTGGACCCATGTAACTGTGCTCGTGCTCTCTGTACCTTTCTCTGAACACCTTTTTTTTCTGTTTTTTTTATTGTTTTTATTGCACTTGTCACATGACAACAACAACAACAACAGCTACATATGTATAGATGTAACTGAAGAAAGTTACTAATTCAAGTTGTACTTTACTAAAAGCAAAGAAGAAGACAATGGGTTAAGATATAATAACATTGTACAAAATAATAGCAAAAAAATCATTAAACAAATAGTAATATGAAAATATTGTTAGTAGTGGAAACTACCTTCAGAAATTTGCTTGGAAACCAAAAAGATATTGTATCTAATGGAAAAAAACAGGATTACGTATTTCAAAATGTGGAACATGCTCAATGAAATACATTAGCCAATCAAAAAAAGTATAGAGATTAGGGGTAAAGAACATTTCTGATAAATAAATAAATTATGAATATCTGATTGATTGGATATTGGTAAGAAATTTGAGGGTTAATAAAGTTAAGACAATTTAAAAATCAAACTGGAATTAAAAGGAGTTCAACTATAGGGTAAAATACAAAGCAGTGTTTAAATGAAATATATATTTCCAACAGTAAAACAATACAATAACATCAATTTAATAAATTTTTATTTTTTAACAACAACAATATATCTAAGAAAACTAATTAATTTAAAACAAAA
Organism: Prosapia bicincta; assembly: GCA_036971475.1. NCBI lineage: Eukaryota > Metazoa > Arthropoda > Insecta > Hemiptera > Cercopidae > Prosapia > Prosapia bicincta. Next base: position 3,134,077 of record JBAIZL010000386.1, on the reverse strand, counting down.
TTAAACCTAAAATCTAGCTATTATTAAAAAAAAACATAAAACAGAAATGAAACACTACAGTACAGAAATCTATTACAGTGAAAGGACAGAAATACAATATTGTCTTTTATATAGTGGAATTGACAGCACCTTACATCAGATCTTGTTTGATGGGACTAACTTTTTTTAACTCTAAATCATATGTTTCTTCCAGATAGAATATCCTAAAGTCGATCACGTTTCAAGAGCTTAGTGGTTATAGCTTTTGTTTATAAGGATGATAATAAAATGCATTTTTTCAAATTTAATTATATCATAAAATTCACTTTCAACAATAAATCTGCTTTAAAAAAATTTCAGATCTTCACTATATAACTACCTATTTTAAATTCCAAGGTGGATAGTTACTGTAAAAAATAGACGTCTACTAGTTACTGATGGTTTTGCGTCTAACAAATCCATCAACATTTTAAAAATCTTTATAGAATATTTGAATTAATAAATTTTCATAATGGCATGAATGTATAGCACGCATATACACTATAAAAAATTGCTTGTTGTAATTATGTTGAATTCAATGACTTCATCAATAAAACGATTGTTTCGAAAGGTGTCAACAAATAAGTTAAAAGTTTTCATTCAGTTACGCAATAATTACTTATGAGAAAAATTACCACCACAAAACGGACACTGAAAACAAACAATTTTTGTGGAAACCAGGTCAGTGGTTATAAAATGTGTCTTTAAGCACAGTCTTGACATAACAGACATTTTTTAAAGCATAAATTTTAGAAGAAGGAGAAAGCACAATATTGTTAATGATTAACTTCCACTAATTAATTTCGGACCCAACTCATAGCCTCGGAAAAGAAAAAAGATATCTCGTTTGCCTTTGATTAACCCAATACTCCATGACTTCTACCGCAATTTACTAACAGATGATGAGCCTCCAATCGATCCAGATTTGATGGAAACTGATGAGGATGTTATTTGATTTTTATTTCAAATGATCAAATTAAAAACAGTGGATAAAAACATTTTATTTTACCTAGCTGTTTTTTCTAGTAACTACTTATATTTCCTTTAAATCAACATCTAAAAGATCTTTGTATCAGAAGAGATACAACAAAAATGGTAGGAACAGTCAGCTATGTCCGGCAAATAAACTGACAAGTTCTGGTGAATAATCTAGTAACTAAAGAAAAACATTGAATAGCTTTCGTAAGTTAAATTCTCTTGAACCAAATAATTAATCCGATAATTTAATCACATTCTTGTCAACAAATATTTGAATTTTTAAAAACTGGATTTACAGTAAAAGTTCAAAATTAAAAAGTGCTCTCCTGAAAGTTTTGATTTTTGACTTTCCCATTTATTCCCTGTCACCACTGTGTTATATATTAACTTTAAAATCCTAATGACTCTGAATACAGTACTTTCAATGAAATAAAATTTAGAAGCAATATTTTCTTGAAAGCTTATTTCTAAACATAATTTCAAACCATATGAGTTCTGTGTTTTAAGAACCAACAAATATGAATGTTAAAACTGATTTAATTTTTAGAGGAGGATATTATCTTTGTAGGTATGCTATTTTCTAGCATAACCAATTTTGGTCACACCCAGAAATGTAGTAAAATTTTAATTTAATTTTTAAGACTTAGGGATGGTTTTGACTATTCATATTGAATTAACGTTTTTTAAGTAACTAAGAGTGTAACATAAACCACAAAAAATAATTATACAGCAACTTGAAATTAAAAATATCTAAAAAAAATATTTCACTAAACTTATAATTGCCCTATTTTGAATGGAAAATGTACAAGTAAGATTTTTGTGTTAAAAAACTGTATTTAAAAACATACAGTTTAAAACATCAAAAAAATTTAATGTTTGGATTCTTTTTCATATTTTAATAGTTTTATTACAGGGGCCATAACTAAATTATGTAACACTCCTATTCGACAATGGTCAAGTGACCGAAAGGCGCCTCATCACACAAGGTAAAATCATTGCACTTAATGGTGGATAAAATTACTTACAATAGTAATATATTAACTTCATATATATATATATATATATATATATGAATAATGAAATTACATTATTGTAATTTTCATTCCTGATGATGTTGGTACTGTTTACCAACGAAAAGCTTTGGATATAAATTAATAAATACTCTTGTATTTGAATAACCTATGTTGTTTTAAAATATATATATATATATATATATATATATATATATATATATATATATATTACGTTATCCATTGTTTATCCGTTGCACTGACTTTATGAAGTTAATATATTACTATTGTAAGTAATTTTATCCACCATCAAGTTGCAATGATTTTACCTTGAGTAAGACTCAAGGTAAAATCATTCCACTTAATGGTGGATAAAATTACTTACAATAGTAATATATTAACTTCATATATATATAATACGTTTTCTGGTTTAATAGTTTAAAACAACATAGGTTATTCAAATACAAGAATATTTATTAATTTATTGTATTTTTCATTCCTGATCATGTTGGTACTGTTTACCAATGAAAAGCTTTGGATATAAATTAATAAATAATCAATGTTGTTATATATATAAACACAGATATACATTTTAAATTATTATATCAAACGCAAAGTAGAATCTTGAACTAATTATATGTAAACATCTACAAAATTTAAATAACAATAATTTAGTTAAAAACCCTAAATTAATTAAATAGCTACTCTGCAACAAATAATTATAAGGGCAATTTTTTAGTCTTTTTAAATTTTCACATTCAATAGGCTTAAAATATTTACTTATAACTTAATAATTCACTGATTCACAAACAAATTTGTATAATTTAAATAAGAGTAAGACATATGTTTAGGTACACAAATCACACCAATAAAATGAATCTTGAGATTAGCTACCTGCTTAATTATAAATTTGCATTATTAGGCTGCTTGACACATTGATTTTTGAAATAATTAAGAAGGAAACTTTATGAATTTTTACATTTTCCCCAAAAAGGTATTTTACCTATTTATTTGTTTTGTATAGGATTATTATGCTGTTTTAAAACAGATATGTATTGTTTATAAGTAGATAAAATTAATTCTACAAAAAGATTGGCAGAAAATCATACATTAAAATTTTGTTTGCTTCTTAAATTAATAGTACAACTTATTTAGTTGCTAGTGTATTTAATAAGGTTTAATTTATTTGTTTGTTATGTGACTTTAGGATGAGCATTGTTATATAACAATTAATACATAGGAAAATATTGAACAAATAAGATAGGTTATTTTCATTTTATAATTTAAAACTTATAAAAACTTCGTTTTTTTGTTTTTAAAAATATACCTTGCTATTAACACTGGAAGACTACTTACAAGTCATTATATATATATATATATATATATATATATATATATATATATATATATATATATATATATATATATATATATATTAAAAACAACTAATAATTGATAATCACTATGCATATCATTTAACCAAAAATATATGCAATTGTGTGCAGATGATTGAAGCAATCATGTATAATATTGCAATTTGTAGCCTTTAAAATCGACACTGCAAAATCCTTTCTTAGTGTGCGTCTATGTTGTGAACAGAATGTACCCTGAAAATTTCAAATCTCTACCTTTTACAGTTTTGACTCTCAGTCATTCACTCCGGACAACAATTGTTCTATACATACATACACACACACATATATATAGCGGATAGCGCTCCCGTTGATATAATTTGAATGATTTCTGATAATAAGCAAGAGAGCTATTTTTTAAATAAAACTAATCAATTGACAAAAATAACTTTTTATGTACTGATTTTTTTAAAGAAAAATATCCTTAATATTCTAGTTCTGAAATTGTAACAGTGATGCTCAAGTTATAAACCATTTTATATAGTCGTTCTCATTTTTATAACAGAACTGTTTCTGTCAGTAATTAACTTTTTGTCAGTAAGTAAAAGTTATTATGCAGTAATTCAATGTTAAAAAATTATGCTAATAGTGAATACAATTTTAAACCCTCTACTCTAATATTACAATTATTAGTACTTATTTAACTTGGTGTTTATCAACTATAAACTATATTAATGAACACAAAAAGATGTCTTATCTTGCTTATGTAACCAATGTTGATAATACTGGCAATGAATTTACTATTTTGAACATTAGAACATTTTAAATAGTTGCCTGTTTAATCATAATAAGATCTTTTTCTTTAATGCTAGTTTCTATTTCCACTTAACTAATTTTTGCTTCTGAAAACTGTCCAATTCTTATATGTACTTTTGATGCTATTACATGCTTTATACAATAATGTATAAGCTGGTCCATAAGTTATCAATCATCTGCATATTTTACCCTAAACAGACAAAACTTATATTAGAAGACAGAAAACAATTATAACTGCTTAAAAGTTAGAAATTAAATTGAGAAATAACAAGCATGGATAGGAGAAAAATATGCCAATAAAATTCTATTTGTAGAAAGCTCTAAACAAATAAAGTTTTTAAATAATTCAGATACTATAATTGATTCTTTCAGTAATAATCATAAAATAATAAAGTTTAAATTGTATCCACTCATAAAAAATTAAAAAGTAATCTTGTTTGCGAACAACGCTGCAAAAGTTTCTTAGTATGATTTTTTTTTCAATACAAAATAAATTAAATCTAACTTTAACTTTATTGCTTGTTGTAATGATCTTGAATTAACTGAATGAATCATAAGTAAATATTGAGTAGCTGAGTGAAAACTATCAACTTACTTGCCGACACATTTAGAAACAATCATTTCATAGATGAAGCCAACCAGCTACTACTGAGTAGTGTCAATAAAACGATTGTTTCGAAACCTTTCCTCTCCATTACTCAATAACTATTATGATAACTAAATGTTGTAATAATAAATGAATGATAGTTTGCTTGCTTTGACGTCACTTTCTATGGTGAATCAAGATAAAATGAAAATAAATATTATTGCGTCTGCTTGAAAAAGCAACAAAGAATAATGTTTTTGTGTAAATACTCATTATTTATACCAAAACTTTAGTAAGTATAATTGATTAAAAGCATTTTTTTATCAAAAATCTGATCATGTGTAAATATCAAATACACCTTTGCTGCATAACCTTTAATTCACTACATTCATATGTTCAAAGACTCAACCCAGTTAACAAAAATAAATCCTCAGAATGGTATTCTAAATGTCGAAAAAATATTAATTATTTATATCACCGAATTACTTAAACATTAATAGTTTTAACTATAGCTTTGAGAATTGAAACTTTCTATAGGAGCAGCTAATTTGACCGCCTGTGGAAGTGATCATTTGTAAGCATTATATTAAAAAAAGGAAAATAATTGGACAACATGATAGTTAGAATTGGATAACACATACACACACACATATTCATACAATTTCCCATCATATACAACTTCTAGCTATGGGAAAGTTGGCTCAGTACCAAAGTGCTAGATTTTGAGCATGAAGTCATTCAGTTCGAATCCGAACAAGATATCAACTTTTTAAGATTTAATTAATATATATTTAAAAAACTGAATTAACCTCAATTATGATCCACTATGGGTTGAAAGAAAATTATTTGAACTTGATTGGATGAATAAAAATGTATTTTATTAACGACTGAAAATTTGTACAATATATATATATATATATACATAGGAAGGTGTGACCTAATAGAGGTAATAGAACAAATGGATTAGTCATTAATCCCTAACGATAATTTAGAACAGCAAATAGCTAACTGTAGTGGAAATGGATCATCTGGGGCATAGGGCAAGTCTCTCACAACTTAAATGTATCACTAATAAAGAATATAGGAACCGATTAAACCAACAAAGATAATATTGGACAGGGTAAAGTTAAAGAATTTATATTGATTTTTAATTATGAACTAATGAAAATGTTTGACAAAACAACTCAAACTCTTTTAATGGGTTTACAGATGCTTACTTCAGTGACTTCCTCTGGGAGGTAAAATAACCAGACATTCCTAGTGCATGGGACTGAAAATATATCATGCATACATTAATGGAAAGATGTGACAAGGAAGATAACATCAAAGTTCAAAATACACACACTCGCCCACACTTATATTAAAATATAAATATACTGAATACCCATGGATGATAACCTATATCACAGTTTATCCCCTTCATGATACTAACATATGATGTTGCCATGGGCGTACCCAGCGAGGGGTAGCTGCCCCCCCTGGAAGCAAAATTATAATAAATAAATGGTTATCAAATTTTGTTGCTGGAAATTATTACAATTTAAAAACTAACTTATTAATTAAAAAAAACTTACAATATTGAAAATTATGAAATTAGGGTTGTATTTTTTTATTGTAATCTGAACGACTATGGTTTGCCCCCCCCCCCCGTTTTGATCCTGGGTACGCCTTTGGATGTTGCTATAAAAAAATCAATTTTACATGAAACAACTCCACAAACACAAATCAATCTGCCACACCCAGTTAACCTAATAATAAAAATAATATACAAAGACTTATCATGCCACACTTATAAAACAAATGTTTAGATGGAATTATGATTCGCTTGAGTGAGTAATATTAAATTTTAATGTAACAGTCAAAACCATGTTTACTATTATTGATTATACTGATAAACAGTATGAGATAATACAAACATTATTTCTAATATAAAGGTAAACCATTATTTACAGTGGTTCTTTGAATAAAACGTTGCACAAAAATTACCACTGGATGGCCATTATTAAAAGTCAAATATGCAATGACTACTTGGTAGCTCTTTGCTACTTCTAAGGTTAACCAATCACAAAAAGTAATGTAAGTACATAAAAACTTCATTCTACATTATTTTGTAAGCAGAACTAAAAAGATTTTGTTACTTTTGGGGAATGATTATATTCAAAGTAACAGTAAGGTGTAAGTAAAAGAAATATGTGATTTGATTTTAAAAATCTTAATAATCCAACTGTTAATTAGTATAACACATTTTTTTATATAAGCTGCTTGGGATAAATGTTGCTTTTATGCCCTAAAATGTTTTTTAATAGTCTAAATAATACTAATTGCCAATTATATTGCAAGATAATGATGGTATTCCTCATTAGCTGAACAATGCTAGTACCAACATTATACATACTTTGAAATATTTAGACTTTAGAAAAATTAGAAATACAACTTCAAAAAGAAATCTAACAGATATGATACCATCTCATTGAATGGTAACACTATTTACAAGTAAAAAACATAAAATTTTTCAACATACCTTTGAAAGTATATAACATTTAATTGGCAAAACATTTTAATAACTTTGCTGCAAATTATAATTAGTGTTATTTATTAAATCATATACAATAATTTGCCCTTCCTACATAGGTAGTAAAAGATTTGATTAGATTTCAGAAAACAATACATTCACCACATTAAAATAATAAAATCATTTATTTGTATTATTTAATTACATCAAGCAAAAAAACAAATCAAGCTTATACTTACAATTTTAACCTGTTGACCAAAAGCAAGGACTCGAGAGGAAAAACTGGCTGCCACCAAAGCATCTGCTTCTAGACAACCTAATGTTGCCCTACTCATGGTAAAATATGTACACATTTTTATAAAGGTTACAAATATTTGGATCTAAAAGATGCTAAGACATCACAGTGCATACAGAAACACAAACTTAACAAACAAAATTTAACACCATTTTAGTTTCATAATAAACTTTTATATATAAAAAAGACTTTTAAGGTTATGTAATCCTAAAAGTTTTTTTATGTATAAAAAGTGAGTTTTAAAAAACAAATTATAGAAAACAAGTTTTTTTAAACTCAATGAAACACAAATTAAATAGAAACACAAACTTAGTAAACATAAACTTAACACCAACTAAAATATTAAAAACCATATAAGTGTTTTAATGTATAAAAGACGAGTTTTAAAAAAACAAATGATAAAAAATAAGTTCTTTAAACTCAATAATACACAAATTGAGGATTAACCAAAACATAATAATGTTTCATTATTTTAGTATAAAGATTTACTATAACTATTAACAAAAAATCAGTTGAACATAGAAAACTCATTTAAATCAATTTGTTTCTTTGTCTCTAAAATGTTTTAGTTACTAGGCTATTAAGATATATTACACATTTTAGATCTCCTTATATTTTACCCAGTTTTGAATGGGAAGAGATTAAAAATACTTTAGAGTATTCACAAAATAGTACATATTTTAGATTGTAAGAGAAAAAATAGAACTATTGTTTTCCTGAAATCTTATATTAGGCCATAATTTTCCCAGTCATTTCGTTTTTACTTATATTCTCAGAGCAAAATGGCAGATTAAGAGTAACAATTATACCAATATTTTTCTAGAAGTTTAAAGCTGTCATTATTACCACCTAACAAATTTCTTATAATTTACTGTTCTGGTTATGTAAATTCAGTCTGTTATACATATTCTCAAAATTAAAGTTTGCCTCAATTTTCATAAGTAGTACTTTAAACTTTTTTACTTAAATGTTTTGTAGAACAGGATTTGTAAAAATCCAATATGTTTTATATATATGTTTATGAATTATAAATATGAATCACACACAGATATTTTTGTAACTTTATCAGGTAACTTATAAAAAAATTACTCAATTTTTGTATTGAGAAAAACCTTACATGTATCTAAATGTACCAAATTATTATTTTATTTCCTGGAATATCCTTTAAACACATAAGAATATAAGTGTCTAAGAACCAAATAAATATGTAGCAAAAACATATAGTCTAATACATAGACATCAGCATGAATAAGGCACACAGACCAACAGAATATACATGCAAAAAGTGGTTTAGGCTTTATAGAACACATATGTGCAAAAAGTGGTATAGTCTTTACAAAAAAAAAATTAATGTTATTTACTATAGAAAAACTTTCACCTTTAAAACTTTGAAAAATTCAGACTTAATTTATTCAAACAATTTGAATTCTTTTAATGGAAAACAAAACGTGCATACAAACTTGAAAGTTATACCAAAACAAAAATGGTTTTGCAAACTTATTATTAACCAAATTCAAGCAATACTGTGCACTGAGACTTTAGACACCTAGTGGAATTTAACACACACTAAGCTTATTCAGAAGCTCTTTTACTCAGAAGTCTATAAACCCACATTTAATGATAATGTAGATACTATTTTTTTACTAACCCCTTTTTTATGAATAAAATTACTTAAATGGAAATATGATTTTCTGTATGTATATCATATTTCTACAGAATCAAAGTAGGCTTTTCACAATAAACAATACAAAATTAGCATTGAATGAATTTATTCAAGTTGGCCTTCAGAGCACAAAAATGCACATCTGATCCAAATACTAAATTGTTTTACCTAAAAAAACACAATTTTCTTTATTGGAGTGTAAAATTTTGTACATTTTTCTTGTTTAAAATGAAGAAAATATGCTCTCAAGTATTGCTAGTTTCAAATTTCAAGTTTCTAGCAACCATTCCCAGACCATTTGGATAGTTGTGTCAGTAAATATCTTGACAGTAATTTGTACTGTTCAAAAATCTATTGTAAAACTATTAATCTACACTAGTTATTTAAAAAAATAATATAAAGATATTTTTTTAACATATAGATGTATTTCATGTAAAGAAATCAAATTATAAAAAAAAACAATTGTAAATTTCAGAGCTATACAATGCAGCTGTACAAAAGCTTGTGGAATAGTGGTTTTTAATTTATTAGCATTAGTAATATGTTTTAAAAACAACTGTTTTTCTTACAATATATATGTTATGTTAAAAGCAATAATGATAATAATATAACATGGATATGGCTTTGTTAAAGGTTGTAATTTAAATTAATCATCATATTTATTAACTGATTATTATTTAATTAATAATAACCTTTTCCCTTAACAATTTTCAATAAATTAATAATGTAACATAATCTACAAAACAGCTGTTCTACAACATAACTTATAACACAAAATGAGCTGTTGCATAAAATAATATGTTATCATTTAAATCGCTGTGAAGTGACTCATAAGCATAATGTGACGGAAATTATATTGTCGCAAAATTATATATTTATGCCCATCCAATTAGTTTTTGTAGGCGTTTTCACTTCAATAAAAAAGTAATATGCTTTTCACAATTAAAAATTTAATCTTTAATTGAATAAACGTTTTTATATGCAACATTAATGTCTAAAAATGTACCACCAAAATAAAAAGAATTTTGTTTTTATTGTTTTCTACTAAATTTGTAGTAAATATAAATATTGAATTGAAGTTGTGTACGAATTTAAATGTTGGACATATTACATGATGTTTTATAATTCTGACATAAAAGCCAAGCATTTATAACTTATATATAAGTGTAATTTTCAATTAAAGTTATCAAAGAATATCTTCAAAAACCTGAAACTAGGATTCTATCATAAATAAGTTGTTCATTTGATCAATATAAATGAACAATGTTATAAAATTTCAAAATGTTTTTAAAAAATTATTTTTCAAAATAAATGCAACTCATAGAGTTAAAATGTACTGACCAAACAAAATTTATTCCTTCAGAAAATTTATCAGCACTTAGTTATAACCGACTTTTCAAAAAATTTTCAGATGTCAAAGTTTGCTTTTCATTCTTGTTTGTTGTCGTTCACTTTCTTCAAAATTCCTGAAATGATTGACATGTACTTGAAAACTTTTTTAAAAATTGAATATTATATTAATATAACTAAAAAAGTAAAATTCTCTTTATTTGAACTTTTGAGACGAAAACTTTAATTATACAAAACAGTTAAACAGGAAGGAAAAAGACATTATAAAAACCTGTTGAATTTACTTTTTGATTATTTGTGATATCTACATAACTAAAAAAACAGTATTGTAAAGCTAACAACGTGTGTTGTATTAGCTATTGACGAACAAAATCAATATTGACATTGTTATTAATATCCATAACTTACATTGATGAAAAGCTTCAGACAAAGAATTTTATAAATATTTTTGTTAAAAAGATATCAATGCATTGGTAAATACATATTTAACAAGAAAATATGTTCCAGAAATATTATTTAGTATTTTAATTCTTTCCGAAAAATATTTGGAGAATTTTTTTATTGAGCATTTTCACCCGCTGTTTTTACACACATTTTAAGACACACAGGTTTCACTCCAAAATGTCAAAGGTGATGCCTACTGCTTGAAAAAAAAATTACTAGCCCTTAGAAGAGTTTAAAGTTAAAATTTTTTCACAAATTGTTAAAATTTATTCATTTTTTTTAATGTAAATATTTATTAGTAAAATATCTGAATTTTGATAAAGCTATATGCTACAATGTATATTTGGTGTGTATTTAGTATTGTTCATGTTTTTGTTCAAAAAAGGTTTGGAAACTGTGAAAAATGAATGTTGAGGTTAGAAAGTTTAACATGCCTGCAGATTTAAAGTTCACTCAATTTGAATAGTGTTAAATTATATGAATGTATATGAACTTGTGAATATTATCTTCTTTATTTCTTAAATCCAGAGAGCTTTACTAAAAACTTTCTGAAACCAGATCATGCCATTCTACACTCAAATACCTTATCTGTGTATTTGTGGAGTGTCAGAAGAGAGTATTAAAATTCTAAGACAAAAAAACTGTATTACAAATACATGTAAAAATATTTGGCTAGTTATTTTTATGAAACTAGTGCTCAAATTAAATCATTTAAAGTGTGCAACATAACATTATCTAATTAAGGTTGGTTCTAGCATGGCTTAAAGCTTTTTTTAATACTTGGAATTTTTATGTTGTACATCTTGAGGTTTATTATTAATTTTACTCCTATTTGTATCATTTTGCAAACAAACCCTACTTACTGATATTTTTCAGTATCACACTAGATCAGTGCATAGTTCAATACTGTAAGTTCCAGACAATACTGTTGCTCAGGTATGTTGTATTTGTGTGAGTCTATGGTGTTCAGTGGTGTTATTGTTCATAGAGTAGTTGTTAATTATGTGTTCAAATATAGTGTTATATTGTGAGTGTGTTTTATCATTTAGAATATATTGTGGTTGGATTTTGTGATGTTTGCATAATTCAAAGTTTCAGTTTTGTTCAGTTTATTGATTTTATTGATTAAATGTAGAACTTTTAGATTTGTATCAATGTTGGTGTATGTGTGTAGCATGTTCTGTACATATATAGCGTAATTTGATTTGGATTGTTTTTTTTTATTTCTATTATATGTTATTTGTATCGTGTGGTAAAGTTTCTCCCTGTTTCACTTATGTAAAAGCTAGAACTCCTGTTCTGTCATGTTTCTTCTGGGGTGTTTTTGTGTTATATTGGTGTTTTTTCCTGTGTTGGATGTTTTAAAAGCAACTTTGTATTTGAGTTTTCAGAATGACAAAGCTATTTTTTTTGCTATATTAATGTTATGTCCTTTGTTTTTGTGTATTATTGTTGTTCTTTGTGGTGTGTGTTGCTTTTTGCGTATAAAAAAAGTCCCCTTTAAAACATCAAATGACAGACCACAGAGACCAAACACCACTTGTCCATGAAGAATGCTCTGATTTAGTGCGAAACTAATTTGGTGAAAAATATCAGTAAGTAGCGTTTTTTTGCCAAGTGATATTAATAAGCTGAAGTGTTTTAGTTTATAGCTGAAGAAATTATTATTTAGGCAGCTTTACTATAATATCTACATTTAAATTTTCTCTGGTAAGACTATTTTCCTTATATTAACTAATTTCAAACTAGAATTGTTGTTAACCAAAAAAACAAGGCCGATAGAAAACATTATTGAAGTATATACTGCACATTATTACATAGATTAATAAAATCCTATACAATTTAATATAACATCTATAAGATTACCTAAGAATTACAATATAATTCCTATAATAAAAAAAGTATAAATCATAAAAAAACTGCCTCTTAACATAACCTGTTTTTACCAATATTTTTTAAAGGAATGACTTGCTAATAATAAAAAATGGTAACATTTAAAATAAATGGCTGTATGAAAATTAAAGTAGATAATGATACTAATTATAGCCTAAAAAAATGATGCCTCAAGTGATGTTTTACAAGGAACATTGGTCTATGTCAATATCCAGATCCCTGTAGGAAAACACAACATAACACATTAGCATTAGCATACACAAGTACAAGTCTATAAAGAAATAAACATCACATAAGCATTAATAGGAATTAAATCATTAATGTATTGCTGTTTTAAAGAGGTACAATATAGTAATATTGTGTATTTACACACTACAGGATTAAATGCAATTTACAAACACTAACACATAAACCATTTATCTTCTAACATATTACCAGTTGTCCACATATTTACTGTAAATCTATATATTGTTTAGAGATCATCGAATCATACAATAAAAAGTAAAATCTGAATGATGCAAACTGCATTAAAAAATTAAAAATATATCTCAAAATCTAACATTTAACATTCATTACTAATGAGTAAATTACAAGAAGTATAAAAAAGCCATACAAGATAAAGTATATTTTTACTGGGTATTTGCGGAATGAATGAAATTGATATAAAAAAGAAACAACATTTTTAAATTTCTTAATTTATATCAACATTCAAACTATCGATTTCTTCAAAAGAAAAACCTTTCTGATCATATTATTTTGTCCTTGAAGCCAAGAAAAAAAACAACATTTTTATTTCACGTGAAGACCTGACAACATTTTTATTTGTTAATAAATCTGTAAGTTGTTAGTAGTTAAAAGTTGCAAATCTTTTAACTAAATCACTGAAGTTGAACAATTATTTCAGAGTTTTCATTTGTGGAAATTTTAAGTTGCTTTCAAGTGTGAATTCTACCTAGTATCTAAATGACGCCAAACAAAACTATTTTGAAAGTTTATCAAAACCCAAATTTATGCTATTTAAGAAATAGATTTAGCTTTAAAGCTCTTCCATTTTGTGATAAAAGAAACTTTCAGGCTTTTCATTGTACCGTCTAAAGGATACAGCATTTTGATTCCTTTGTTTGACTCAACCCTTCAAGGACTAATGACATAACGGTACTTCACAGGCAACAGAAGGTGTTATACGTATAAATATTATGTTCAGGAGTAAAAAAAAAAATCAAACTTTTATACATATAATCAGACATAAATTTATACAAACTAAACTGTGACAAATGCAACAAATTCTATATTCGACAAACAGATTGGAGCTTTAAACCCATCGAGGAAAACAAACAGAACACCAACTCAACATTTTACAATCACATAAAAGAAACAGGACACAAATACACAAACATTTAACATAACCTAGAAATCCTAAACATCAAGAAAAAAGGACCACATCTCAACACACTAGAATAATATGAAATTTACAGACACACAAAAACACAAAGTACAAACTTAAACGAACAAGCAATACAAATCACACATACTCTTTGATATTACTGAAAACCTGCCTTTAAAACCGTCACCGCTTGACCTGACATCTCCAAGCAGAAGACACTGATGAAGATCGCCAGATAGCGATCAAAAACGTTGTGTCTGAGTAAGTTTTTACAAATTTACAAAATTTAAAGTTTGGATAGTCATGAACTATTGTTAAAGTGATTAATATATATTTAGTTATGTCATGAATGTACTTCTTACTTGTATATAATGTAGTTTTTACTTTCAATATATAGTAAGTTTTTGATTTAAAGTTCCAGAAAAACTAAATAATAGACTAGAACTCCCATTTTCCGAACTCTGACTATCCAAATCACTAATTATTCAAATCGTTTAAAAATTTTCAGGAAATAATTTAGAAAGAAATGTACTGGGATTTTCAAAATAATAATTCTGTCGACATGTGCTATTGGTCTTTTCTCCAGGAAGCTAGTGTAGAAACAGTGCAAACATTATTTGAATGCTGAGTCACTGCCTCGGTGTAGTGGTGTATAATTGGCTGTCATCCGTCACCAAGGCAATGGTACTCTTTCACATCTATCCATTGTTTTGTTTATGAGTGTATTTTGTTTCTAAAAGACGAGTTGTCTTAACATCAGAGGAAAAACTGATTATAGATCAACAAGTAAAAAATTTAAGGCTGAACAGCTGCCTGAGATGTACGTTTTTGGACAACCAACGATTTCAGTCATTAAAAAATCAAACCTAAATAAAACTTCCAAACTTTGTATCAGTGCTTGAAAATGAAAGTTCTTTAAAAAAGTGAATGAAGGTAGAAACAAATAAAGATTTATAAGATCCCGTTTTCAAATGGCTTTTGTAACAACGTTCTACGGGAAACTCAATTTCGGGACTGATTTGTGAAAAACCTAAGATCTTATAAAAAGAGCTTAAAAATATAAAACCCTAAAAAATATAGTTTTTTCCATTTTCAACATATATACAACAATGAATTAAGATTTATTCAAATGGGGTTCAGTCCCAATTGATTCAAAAAATTAGAGTTTCACTATGTAATGTTTTAAAAATTTTATTTGTTATGAAAAAACATCTGTTGATAGTTACTCGTATAACATTTATCAAAAGTGAAGCATTATTTATTAGAAAGAGAATATGTTTACAGTCTCTCTCTCTCTCTCTCTCTCTCTCTCTCTCTCTATATATATATATATATATATATATATATATATATATATATATATATATATATATATATATATATATATATATATACACACATATATATATATATATATATATATATATATATATATATATATACACACATATATATATATATATATATATATATATATATATATATATATATATATATATATATTCTTGATATTTAACGTTATCCATTGTTTTTCCGTTGCACTGACTTTATGAAGTTAATATATTACTATGTAAGTAATTTTATCCACCATTAAGTGCAATAATTTTACCTAAGGTAAAATTATTGCACTTAATGTTGGATAAAATTACTTACATAGTAATATATTAACTTCATATATATATATATATATATATATATATATATATATATATATATAAAGTTAATATATTACTATTGTAAGTAATTTTCCACCATTAAGTGCAATGATTTTACCTTGTGTGGTGAGGCGCCTTTCGGTCACTTGATCATTGTCGAATCACTGATTACTTTTTCTCAATTTTTCTGGTGTGGATGTTCGGTCCGCCGTGTTGGTAATTGTTGACGTTATACACGTTTCCTCTTGAGTCTTGTGTATAATGTTTTTGAATAGTATGTCTTCTGTATACGTTGTTTGTAGATTCATTAAATTGTTGTGTATGTTTTTATAAATGTGGTATTTTTCTAGTGAGTATAATTCTATTGGGTTATTATTTATTTCAAGTATGGTTAGGTTATTTTCATAATTTGTTATTTCATTTTTAAATAAATAAAACCTCTAAACCACCAATAACATTTATTTAAACCTTATGTACATTTCGATTGCTCAGCAATCATCTTCAGAGGTATTTAAAAAACACAACTAACTTTAAACAACATAATACAACAAATATATAGGCATAAACCTGTAACTACTTCGCCACGCCCCTTAAATTTAAAAAGCTAGTACGACCAATCACGTTGCAGTAAATTCCCCCTCTACAACTTGGTCCGGTCTTCCAACTCTCGTGGTGAAGAGTTACAGTTACAACCATTTCAATTTTACTAAAAAACAAAAATATAATTTATTAACAAAGTTATAACTATCTCCTAATTAATGAATATAACTGAGATTTAGGGATAGGTCCTTTATCACAATTTAATAAATTAAATTTTGAAAAGGAATTAAGAAACAAACTCCCGTATTTTCCTAGAGTATGGATTAGATATGTAGATGATGTTTTCGCAATTTTTAATACCAAAGAGTTTAACGTAGAACATTTTTTCATCATTAATTAACAATGAACATAAAAACATTAAATTTACTTTTGAAATAGAGCATAATAAATGTTTACCGTTTCTTGACGTATTATGTATTAGAAATAATAATAAAATTGAATTTGATATATATAGGAAACATACAAATAATGATAGATATATCCCGGTAGATTCTAACCATTGCAAATCCCATAAATTAGCAGCTTTTAATACTATGGTTAATAGATTAATTACTATTCCATTCCATAAAAATAGATTTAAATGTGAGTTGGCCAAAATTAAAGAAATCGCTAAATTCAATGGATATGATCCTAAAATAATAGATAATATATTGAGGAAACAAAAATTAAAAAAGTTTAGAAACGATTCTACTACCTTAATAACACAAAAAGAAAATGTTAAAAATAAATTCACTAGCCTACCATTTGATATGGATTTAACAAAAGGTCTAGATAAAGTTTTTAAACAGGTAAATTTAAAAGTAGCTTACAAAAGTTTAAATAGCTTAAAAAATGTATTAGGTAACCCTAAAGATAAAATTAAGATGATAGATAAATCTGGGATTTATAAAATAAATTGTAATTCATGTAGTAAAATTTATATTGGCCAAACGAAAAGGAAAATATTAACCAGATTTAATGAACATATTAGCCATATAAAATTTCAAAGACCTGAAAAATCTAGTGTTGCAGAACATATTCTAAACACTAAACACACTTTAGAATTAAATGATCTAAAATTATTGAAAACTGTTAATTCAAAAGGTCTTTTGGATAGTTTTGAAAGTTTGTACATTCACAAATATGACGAAAATAATTTATTAAATTGTGATAAAGGGGCTATCCCTAAATCTCAGTTATATTCATTAATTAGGAGATAGTTATAACTTTGTTAATAAATTATATTTTTGTTTTTTAGTAAAATTGAAATGGTTGTAACTGTAACTCTTCACCACGAGAGTTGGAAGACCGGACCAAGTTGTAGAGGGGGAATTTACTGCAACGTGATTGGTCGTACTAGTTTTTTAAATTTAAGGGGCGTGGCGAAGTAGTTACAGGTTTATGCCTATATATTTGTTGTATTATGTTGTTTAAAGTTAGTTGTATTTTTTAAATACCTCTGAAGATGATTGCTGAGCAATCGAAATGTACATAAGGTTTAAATAAATGTTATTGGTGGTTTAGAGGTTTTATTTATTTAAAAATAAACATTACGCCACAGTTGCTTTATACAGTTATTGTTATTTCATGTTTATGTGATATTAGGTGTGCTGCAACATTTGATACTTTTGAATTTTTGTTTTTGAATTCTCTATAATGTTCTTCAAATCTTATTTTAAATGATCTGGATGTTTTCCCTATGTAAAATGCGTTACAGTTGTTACATGTAATTTTGTAAATTCTTGATAGGTTAAGTTTTTCTGAATTTGTTTTGTGGTTTGTGTTATTAAGATATTTTATTATTTTGTTGTTTGGTTTGTATGTTGGAGTGTAGTATTCTTTGTTGTATATATTTGTTATTTTTTCTATTTTGTTATTGGTGTATTTATATTTTAGGTAGATTTTTTTATTTTCATTATTTTTGTGTTCCGGTTGTAGTGTTGTGTTGAGGTTAGGGTTTTTTGTGAATTTATTGTATATATTTTTTATAAGGTGTTTGTTGTATCCATTTTCTACTGCTATTTTTGTAATGTTATCTAATTCTTCATTTAATTTTTGTTTGTTATCCTGTGTGTATTTTATTGCTTTAATTATCATGTTACTGTAAGTGTTACTTTTGTGTGTCCAGGGGTGGTTAGATTTGTAGTGTATTGTGGTGTTCTTGGAAGTAGGTTTCCTGCATACTGTAGTTTCTATTTTATTATCATTTATATTATGACATGGCCAAGGATTTCCCCAGGGAGGTTCGCAGCATGACCTTCGCGGACGACGAGACCATTTGGGTGACGTCTCCGACGGGGTGGAGGCTTCCCTCAGGATGCAAGAGGCTCTAGATGCACTGTCAAATTGGTGCTCCAAATGGTCGCTCTCAATATCAGTGGATAAAACCGAGTGCACGTTATTCACCAGGCGCAACAATCAAGCCACCTTCATCCCCGAGCTAACTATCAACGGAAAGGCACTGAGATTTAACAAAAACCCAAAATTACTGGGAGTTGTTATGGACCCTAAACTTCGCTGGGGTGGTCACGTGAACTATGTCACAGAGAGCTGCTCTTCGAGACTCAATGCTCTAAAAGCGGTTGCAAGTCGTAACTGGGGAGCCGATACGCCAACCTTGAGAATGTTCTACCAAACTTACATAAGATCTAAAACAACGTACGCCTGCGAAGTCTGGGGATCTGCTGCAAAAACGCATCTAAAGAAGATCGAAGCGATCCAAGCGGCCGCCATTCGACTATGTTTGGGATGTACAAGAACGACTCCTGTGGCAGCCATGGAGACGGAGCTGGATATAGAACCCATTCCTGTTTTTATAGACAGTCAAATATGGTCGAAGTTTCTAACTACAGCTGCTAGAGGCTCAAGTTACCCTCTGCGTGTTATACTCAATACAAAGTGCCGTGTAAAACAATCTTTCTGCCACAAAATCAACTCACTGATGGAATTGATGCCGGGATACACCACCCCTGAACAAATCCCCACGTTCTATGAGGAACCTCCAAATGACTGGCCTGAAATGATTATAAATCTGCAACTACCTCACGGCGGAAACAAGGGAGACCACAGAGAAGTGCTGAAAGCGGAGACTCTTGAAATGATTCGAACCCAGTACGACGGATACATAAAAATTTTTACCGACGGATCCCTGGATAAAGAACTAGGCATTTCTGGAGCAGGGTACTACAACGAGTCAAATGGAGATAGATTTTTCATCCCAGCGAACTCCAGCTCAAGTATGGATGCAGAGCTGCTCGGTATTAATGCCGCATTGTCGGGCTGTCTGGGGATGATGGCCAAGTCAAAGATATGCATCCTTTCGGACTCTAAGTCAGCTCTACAGTCGCTGGCTCATCCCTCCACTGGACCATATTCATTCCGTATAGCAGAAATCAGGAGGTTGATAAAAAAGATCAATTGTGACGGAAACGAAGTCTGCCTTCAATGGATCCCTGCCCATGTCGGCATTCCGGGCAACGAGGAAGCGGATGCAATAGCAAAACAAGCTTCTAGAATGAAGCCCACAAATAAGGAGCAGCACTCCCTACTGCACTGTAAAAATGCCGGGAAAAAGTACTTTAGAGATGTCTGGGCTGCCCGGTGGGAAGCTGAAGCGACTGGACGACACCTGTTCCATTTGCAAAACAAACTTGCGTCGGCCGACAATTACAGAGACATCAAACGTCAAGTCGCGACATTTGCGGCAAGAGCCAGGACGGGACATCTGGTCACGGAAGCTTATTTATACCGGTTTAACCTTGCTGAATCACCTTTGTGCGCTCTTTGTGATGAGGAGCAAGACGAAACCATCGAGCACATTCTTCGGGATTGCACTTATCCCATCCCGGCGAGGGACCACATGAGGGTTGAACTGGAGAAGTGGCAGGACTTCCTCCTGAACAGAGGGCTGTGGAGTTTGGCATTCCGAATATATAGTGGACATCGGGCTATCGGCTACACCTAGAGCTGGACGCCTGGACTAAGAAGTACAAGTACAAGTACAAGTACAAGTTATCATTTATATTTAATGTGATGTCGAGATAGTTGATTGTTCTATTTGTTTCTGTTTCAACGGTGAATTGTATGTTTTCGTTGTATGTATTTAGTTTATTTAATATTATGAAGTGTTCGTTGTGAATGGTAGGTTGGTATATTACAAGTATATCGTCTACATACCTTGTCCATAGTGAAATATTGTGTGTGTTTAGTATAGGTTTAATTATTATTTGTTCAAAGTGTTGTAGATATATTTCTTCTGACATGACTGATGATATGGGTGATCCCATGGGGAGTCCAGTTGTTTGTTTATAGTATTTATTGTTAAATTGGAAGTAGTTTTGGTTACATATGTGTTTGGTTAGCGTAATGATACTATCTATTGTGTTTCTTTTTTTGTTATTGTGTATTAATTTCTTTTTTATTATTTCTATGGTTTCTTCTATTGGGATGCTAGGGTACATGTTATTTATGTCATAACTTATTATTTTTGTGTTGCTGTTTGTTGTTATGGTTTTTATTTTATTAATTAATTCGTATCCAGTTTTTATATTGTATGTGTTGTTGATATATATTTTAGATCTTATTATTTTGTCTAGTATTTTTGCGATTATGTAAGATGGTGCTGTTGTGACATTTATTAGTGGTCTAAATGGTGTGTTGGGTTTGTGCATTTTAGGTATGCCTGTTAATATTGGTGCACATGGTTTGAATGGGTATAGTCTTGTGTGGTATTTTAATTTATTGTTATAGTTTAGGGTATTTCGGTGAGTGACTATTAAGTTTTTTATTGTAATAAGGTATTTGCTAGTTGGGTCTGGGATTTGTTCGTATTTATTTTCTTTTATGTAGTTAGTCATTGAATCGATGTATTTGGTATTTTCTATTATTACTGGTGTATATGTTTTATCGGATTTTAATATTAAGTAGTCGTTGTTTTCTAATTTTTCTCTGAGTTTTATAATTTCTTTTTTATTTATATATTGTTCCGTTTTTTCCGTTTTTATTAGGTTAATTTTATTATTAATATTGTTTCTTATGTGTTCAGTATTTTGGTGGGTAATTTTGTGGATGTTAGATTCTGTGTCAAATATTAGGTTTTTTATTATTTGTTTTTTGTTGAAATTAGGTAGGTTATATTTGAAGGAATTTGTTATTATTATTTTTTTCTTTTTCAGTAAACTGTGTTTTAGTTAAGTTTATGAATTTATTGTTGTTAGAGGTGTGGATTGGTTCTAGGCTATTTTTTAGGTTATGTTGTTGTTTTGATAAATTTTCGATTTTTCTGTTTTGTCTATTTATTGTGTTTGTTTTATGATTTATTATAATTTGTTGTTTTTTCATGTATAATAGGTGTGAGAGTATCAAAAGTTTTCATTATTTCCAAATTGGTTGTGTAAAGTTGTAAGTTGATTTGGCTTTTTTTATGGTAGGTAGATTTAATGTTTTGTTTAATTATGTGTAATTCGGCTATTTTTGTTGCTTTATTGATAATAGTGTTTTGTTTATTTTTTAAGTGTAATTTAGCGTATTTTGGTATTATATTAAGTGTTTAGCATTTTTTATTAAAATGTATTTTGTTGATGCAATTATGGAGTTTGATTTTGAGGTCAAGATATTTACGGTACAGTTGTTTACCTTGGTAGGTGTTAAATTCTTGATATTTTACGTTATCCATTGTTTTTCCGTTCCACTGACTTTATGAAGTTAATATATTACTATTGTAAGGACAATGGGCAAGTGACCGAAAGGCCCCTCATCACTCAAGGTAAAATCATTGCACTTAAGATGGATAAAATTACTTACAATAGTAATATATTAACTTCATATATATATATATATATATATATATATATATATATATATATATATATAATATTTATAAACACATGTATCATTATGCACTTGGGATACGTTTACACGTCTTCGTGATAAAGAGTCAAAACACTCTTTTTGCTTGTCAGCTTATTATGTAGGAAACATGTGACATGGAATTGTGACTTTGTTGTTATCGTTTACGCACAAAAGAAAAAAAACACGATAGATATTTAAAACGTAAAATAATAAACAAAGATGAAAAAGGTCACAGAATTTGCAAAAATTAAGATGGCAGAAACCTACAAACACTTCACATCAAACATAAATGTACACTATAAACTGATAAAAAATACAAACTAATTGGATTAAGAGTGAAGCTCATTCTGAGAATTGTTTATGCCATTCTGCCATTATATTATGGATCATGAAAAAAGTATTAGCTCCGATACTTCCTCAAGTAATGTTAATAGGGATGAAACAACACTCCATGTTACATAGCAAAAACGTACCGGTATGTCACTACCCTTTCCCAGTAAAACTCATACTCTTAAAAGAGTTGATAAAGGCTTTGGGATTTCAGTGTCATTCTTTTACAAGAATAATTTCTCTTCGCTTACAACTTTGTTTCAAAATTTTCTTTTGACTGGTACAATCAAATCAACATAGGTTGGGTGCCAGGGCATAGGGGAATATTTGGAAATGAAGCCGCAGATGCACTGGCCAGAGGGGGGTCTTCGACACCCCTGATTGGACCGGAGCCGGCGGTAGGTATTTCCAAATCCATGGTCACAATTGCAGTGCGAAGGTGGATGGCTGAAAGACACTGTGAGCACTGGATCAGGGCTGAAGGGATGAGACACAGTAAGCTAACCCTTAGGAAACCCTCCTTGGGGCTGCAGAAGAGTCTCATCTATCTGTCTAGGCAGGAATTGAGGATAGCCACAGGTCTACTCACGGGACACTGTGGACTAAGGAAACATTTGCATAAAATGGGTATCGACAAAGATGAACCAGTGTGCAGATTTTGAGGTCAAGAACTGGAGACTGCCACACACATCATTTATAGATGTGAAGCACTTGCTGAGAGGTGCTTCAACCTCTTTGGTGATAGTACAGCTCTGGTGGATGCTGAAGGTAAAACACTAGTCAGGAAACTCCTAAACCTGGTAAGAGGGAAGGGGCTATTTGACTAGATCAGGGAGGTAAGTACAATATACCTTAAGGTAGCAGTGCTTCAGGCAGTGTAAACCCGCTCCCAAGTTGGGGAAAAAAATAACTGGTATTTTATCTTATTTCAATAGCCTGTACAAAGCTCTCACAGTGACTTCTGACTACAAGATCTAAACCAATCTCGTGTAGGAAAGTTACTTTAAACTTAAACTGATCATTTCTGAAAAGTTTAATTTACATTTTTTTAATATTCAATGCCATTTAGGACTACTTTCAATAAAAAAAAAACGACACAATCACGAGCGTACACAATCATATATTGCAGGGTTTTCCTTGGCAAATGCCTGGTTTGAGCTTGAAAATTTATTTAACTAAGTTTATCAAAACTTTTGTTTTTGACACCACAACTTTTCATAAATTCTCATGAATTCTAAAAACAGTTTTCAGTTAACTGAAAGTACTTTAGCCATTTCTCTCATAGTTCAGATAACAGTAAAAAATCATGTACTGGTATATTAAATGAAATATTACAAAATTGTGTACAAAAATATAAGTAAATGTTGCCTTAGGCTTATAGTTTACCTAATTAAAAATGTAATGTAATTTGACAATTATTACACATTTCTCCAAACATTAAAAGAAATTAATGCTTAAATGTACATCTTTCAAAAAGAATAGAATGAATATTTTCAGAATTTTTTGGTGGGTACCTGAATTGTTTTTCTATTGAGTATGAAAAGGATTTTCAAAATAGTTTGCAGGACTTCAAGAAGGATTATAATGTCAAGGACTTTACCAGGTCAACTTGTTGAGTCTATATGGGCGTCTACAAAACAAAAACAAAATTAAAATGTTGTTTTCTTTACACAAAATAAACATGCTTCCGTATTAAATATACAATATATGAAATCTAAGTAAATCTTTGAAAAAGTAAAATGGAAAAAACCAAGAACACAATATTAAAAAAAAACAAAATTGTCCTTATACATTGCAAAAATGTACAAATATATAATAAGTATGACTTGCTGCTTAACATGAATTAATTTTCTGAAGTATATTTAAAATATGAGAAATGTAAAGTTCACATGTTGATTGAGACTTGAAACATGGTTTATTTTTGCTTTAGTAATAGTGAAACATAAATACAATAACAAATTTTCTTTGGAAATGTTTTATTTTACTTCAATTGTGAAAATGACATATAAATCATAAGAAAAACTACAAATAATCTACAACTGGTCAAAATATTATCTTCTAATTGAACCTAACCAAACACATCATAACCCTACTTTTGTTACATAACAAAAAACGCTTAAATACAAATCTAGAGAATAAAAAAACTTACGTATATTTTAACACTCCATTCCAAACCTAGCGTAACTCATATGCTTAAAACTGATTCTAAACAAAATTATCTTTGATCTATCATTTCATACATCACCAAGTCCCCCTAATCAGCATATACATCACATCAACAACACTATGGTCCATTTCTTCTTGAAATCCCTTTTTGAACCACATAAAGAATAAAATATTATGAAATAAATAGCATACGTCAGAAACTATAATATATCAGTGGCTGATAAATTAAAATACTATTTAAAATGAAACTCCAAAACACTAACCCAAAGACCAATTACTAAACCTATAAAATACATAACCATAACTTACCAATCATCTGTAACACATAACTAAAGTAATAATACCTACCTTTTCTAAATCTAATACAACATAGCCTAATTCATACCAAATAGTTTCACTAAAAAATTTTAAGCTCACACCATTCATACTAATCCCTACATGTAAAATTGACTAGCATATATAAACTATGTCGTAGTTCTTGTATCAGTAAACTTGGAAGATCCTTTCAATTACAACAACAAGAGCATATAAAGAGCTTTATTAATTATAACACATAATCAAATTTTGCCAGAACATCATTTCCAAACATATAACTATACAAACATATCAACCACATTTACAAACACTACATTAACTATTAAGCAGCAACCTCCCATAACTGAACAATACGAAATATACAAATACTTCAAACCACACCCCACACATATCCCCTTTTATATTCACACCACATAACATTAAAATTGTTAGTTTTAATCTGAGTTGAAAATGAGATACATGTCCAGAAAACAGCTGTCCTTTTAGATCACAAGTGTTTGTGATACTTTCAGGGAAGTGACATATTTAATTGCACACATATCTACATCATAAAAAAATTTGTCCATTCTCAAACAATGTAGTAAAATTGAGTGAATATAATATTGAAAAAATATATGAATAATATATTACATATTTTAAAAAAAATTAGGGGTGATGTTTACATGTATGAACATTTCATCAAAATGTCTATCTACTTTACTGAGCCAGGGTGGTAGTCTACAATTAAGGCCGTTTATTTTGTTTAATTGGTAATTCAGGATAATCAGAGGATTGGGTTAAGCAAATTTTATATCCAGATATTATTATTTCTGAGCTTATGTCTACATCTAAGAAGCTAATGGCTGTTGTGATGGCATTGGAAAAATCTACAACAGGTGACTCTTACTTAGAAGTAGATGTAACACTCAGAGTTGGTAATATAATAATAAAAGCTGGACTTACATTTGGAGTCCACATCAAAATTACAAACAATTTACAATACCTCTATTTCAGTAGGAATCATTCTATAAAACATAAAACAAGCTATTTCATACAGCCCTGATCAGGAAAAAAAAAATTTGCTTTAACAATAAAGAATTTGAAGCCTTAAAAAACAGCCTCTAGAGAAGAGAATGTTCAAAACAACTTGTGTGGAAACACACATACCCAATACATTTTCCAAATTAATCATTTAAAACATACTATGAATGTTTGTCTCGAGTTTTTTATAATAAAAATAATTTCAGAGTTCTTTAAGAGTAACTAATTTATTTTACCTATTCTTGTAAAAAGCAGGCTATCTTGTAGAGCTCTTAATAGTAGAAAATGATGGATAATGTATGACAGGTGATGACAAGTTTTTGTACTTGTGGTTAAAAAAAACTATGGTTTCAGAATCACTACTCATTGTCTCTTCATTTATATTGAGAATGAGTCTGAATTGTCTCCAAGATTGCTGGGAAACATTGATTATTCAACATGCCATATTTTTTAACAATACAAAGACTGTTTCTCATTATCCTTAGGACTATATGGTACCAAATTTTCTATACAAAATGACACGAATTGTTCTATAAAAATTATAAATTTCAATTTGTATGTAAATTCAACTATGTATCTGTTCAGCTTTAAATGTTTTATTTTTTAACAATACACACACACAAACGTATATATATATATATGTTATATATATATATATATATATATATATATATATATATATATATATATATATATATATATATATATATATATCGGAAAAACTCAGAATATAATATTTTGGCATTTATTATGATTTGATACATAATGTAAGTAAATGTGCAAAAATACAGTTTGAGTGTAGTTCAATAAATGCTGACATCACGCAATAGCTTTCAGCACCCATGACCTTGAAAATAGTGTTCAACAAAACTTCTTATTCCTTGCTCTAATCATACTATTATTGCATTTTCAGAATCAATATCCTGCCAATGAAACTAGTTATCCTTAGTTATCCACAGAAATTGTTGTGTCCTAAGTTTTTGACATCCTTCTTTATTTATGAAATTAGTTATATTATGTTTTGTGATGTATAACAACTACCAATGTTATAACTTCATATGGATTTTTAATTAATTAGATTGTTTTACATATTAATATGTAATTCTTTCTTTTTATATCATTGGTATTGTTATTGTCTATTTAATTAGCCAATCCAGACTTTTAGAAAGTAATTGTTGATATTGAGATTAGGTTATGTTTATTGACTAAAGAAAGGATTAATGACAAAACATATGTCTTGCAAAAGTTGTGGATTTTTCCAGCTCTATATCTGTATGAAAGTTTTGAGATATTTCATACTTGTCACAAATTATCATCATATGCACTGTAAAATTTTAACAATGAGTAATATACCATAACTATTTTCCTTTTATTTGATAATTAATATAATAGGTATTGTACAATAAAACTTTAATTCACAAATATATTTAAACACATACACTATATGTATGTATAGTTATACTCTTTATACCTACTAAACCATTTCTAAAATGAACTGTCCAAAAATATTTCCCATCAAGTTTTCAAATTTTCACACACACACACACACACAGGAATTTTTGGACTAGATAGGAGACTGACAGACTTACCTAATGGCAATAGTCCAAAACTGCAATCTCTTGGAAATAAATAAGTAGACACATAGAAAAACTTATCACACTATTGAAATATTTCAATAAAAAATGATCTTTGTCAATTAAAAAAGAGAAAAAGAAAAGACTCAAGTGAACCACAGATGTGTATTAATATCCAAATGTCACAGATTTATAGTTTATGATATAGTGCTATATGTGATTTGATATATATAATTTGAATTAAAGCCAAATTCTGTTATCTTTTTTTTGTTTCTGTAGTTGTTTCACACTAATCCCCAATTTTTCAGGATCTAAAGTTCATAACTCGTTTGTCAGCAATTGTACACACACGTTGTATAATTCACTGTCTATAAACCAGTTACAGGTCAGACTGCCAAGTGAGAGGAGAAGTTTTATAAACAACAAAAATATAATCACTAAATCATTCTTTACATATTTTTTCCCCTTCGAAGAAAATAACGTAAATAAGTTTTTAATTACTTAATTCAGGTTAAAGGAAATCCTGGATATATAATGAAGGTTTAGATTTGTCAAGGTTGATCTGGTTTCTTCAGTTTTAATCCTTGTCAAAGAGTTTGACGGATTTCTTGCATAAATAACAGAAACTAAGGTCTTGAAAAATACAAGTATGTCCTATAAGAGTAAACACAATTTGGGGTTGGTTTGTAGCTTTGCTCTACTCTGTTCAGACAGTTTTAATATTAGGTGTAATCTATTAAAAACCTAACGAGATCTTCTTGATGTTCAGATATCACAGTATACATGGAAAACTCTCGTTTTCTCTAGTCATAGGCGAATTTTGAGACGAAGTGTCTGATTAAATTGTTGTCTGTATGGATTATCAGCATTTGGGATATTATTGGGAGAGATGTCCATACCCGAATGTTTTAATGGAGACTCTCTGTGTGAGTGGTAAAATTCTATGTTAATGTTTTGCAGGATACCACACTGTATGACTGAAGTAATGTGTATCTATAAAATCGTGTAGCTGACATTACATGTAGCTTGTGCTCATGAGGTTTAACTAATTATTGTCCTATTTTGGTTAGCTTTTTGCAGACTGAAAGAGCCTTTGTGGGTCTCTAACCTGTCAACACAAGAAAGTTCTTTTAACTTTGAGAGATTCTGTTTATAAATATTCCATTGGTTCAACATAGAGAAATAAATCTGAAGGACAGAAGGAAAACATTACAAGAAATCAGTAATAAGAATGCCAGAATCAATATATTATGCATGAACCCAAAATTCTGCCGTGAGTTTCATGCTGATTTGCCTGTTATTGCATTGTGTCATTAATTTCTTTCAGATTTGTTTATATTCCATTTAGTGATGATATAAAAGTTCTTTGGAAGGCTCAAATTTCTAAGATATACTTGAACTAATAAGGCCTTGTGTGTCCTACTAACATCAAAAGAAATGTATCAGGTAAATCTGTTCATTTTTGTGTGAAAGAGTTGGTATTAGGAAATTAACAATTTATTGGGGTATATTTCCAAGAATTGTCTTGAGAGCTCGACTACTTACGGATATAAACAAGCCATGGGGATAGAGCAGTTGGCTTTAATCCTCTATATCCGAGATTCTGGATGACTCATTATCAAATTCTACTTGCTGATATACCATTTTGTGGGCACTTTGTTTTCGAAGGCTAT
The DNA here is from genome assembly GCA_036971475.1 of Prosapia bicincta. Lineage (NCBI taxonomy): Eukaryota > Metazoa > Arthropoda > Insecta > Hemiptera > Cercopidae > Prosapia > Prosapia bicincta. The sequence goes on along the minus strand of JBAIZL010000386.1, from coordinate 3,104,614 downwards.
TTCATTAGTGTTTATAAAACCCTATTCAGACACATAGGGAGATGTCAAGCGTAGAAAAAATTGTAAATAAAAGAAAAGTGGGTCAAAATCAATATAGGAATGTGGTATGTTACATTGACAATGTTTAATTTTAAAAATAAAAGTGTAGATATTAATTTAACTGCAACTATGGAAAATTCAATAAACTGCATTTTAAGCAGTGCTATTACATTTTTAGAGGGCAGATTTTCTTAAATATTAACTTTGGGTTATAATTGAAATTAAATTCAACTAAGTTGCAAACACATATTCAAATAATAAAGCTTGGAACAATTTTTCGAACATGACATTGATTTTTTTTTATTTGTTCAGTCAGAGAGAAAGCATTTTAAACTTCTGTAATTCACCTTTATTGAATCCTCCATTAGAAGGCAATTACATTAATATAATTACTGAATCAAACTAACTTCTAATGAATTTCTACCTTCCAGTATTACAGGAGTTATGTATCAATGTTGATTCATCTCAAATAAATGTTTGCCTAGAGTATGATAAACAGGAGGTTTATCTCCTGTAAATTAAGAATTCATAGAGAGTTCATGAAAGATTGAACAACAATAAAAAAATATACTTTAAACAAAAAGATTGTATTAAATATAGAAAATCAAAAATTATATTAGGAGGGTTTGTAATTTGGGTAAAAGCAGGTAAGAAAATATTTCATATTAAGTAAAATATAAAACGGCAAGCAAGATTGAAAATACAAAAGAGGAAAGAAAAAACCCTTATCATGTTTAGCAACTATCTGGAAAATACAAAATATTAAAATATATGATAACCAAAACACAATACTAAGCATAATTAAAACAAAAAAAACACAAAGCACAAACAGCTAAAAAATAATAAAAAAGTAAAAACTGCAAACCAAAAATAAAACACAAAACACAAACAGCTAAAAAAATAAATTAAAAAATTAAAAACAGCTAACCAAAGATAATAAAAAACTGAACAACTGAAACAAGCAAGAAACATAAAGAAAACTGAACATAGTATAGCTACAAAAACAAACAGAAAATCTAATCCAAGTCTAACTTACTTCACTTTGTGTAGTTATCTTGGCTCTTGACAACTTCCTCATACAAAGAGAAGGGATTGACAGAAAACCCACAAAGTAAACAACGCCAAAAACAATTTTTTTTTGAAAACAACAAACCATTTTAATCATATATTTAACAATTTTTATTTACAGTGGTTTAAAACAATACAAAAACTAAGAGCTGCGCATGATTTTACAACACAATGTCTAAGTCTTCTATGAGGAAATCAAGACAGCCTACGGAATTCTATTTCAACAACTGCATTTGATGGTGTGAACATATACACTTTATTTCTGGCTAATTATTTTACTATCCTTTGACTACAAGGAAAATGTTTATATAAAATATAAATATTATTTCATCACTAAAAAAAATGATAAAAACAACAAGAAGGACAGTTAAATATATAACTCAATAATAAAAACATGCATATGTGTGTGTGTATATATCACACACATAGTAAAACATTAAAACATCTGAGGCATTAAGCTAGTGATTGATATGTTTTAAAATAGTGTATATATATTTGGTTTAATTCAATGGTCTTCTATTGTGACAAATTTTTAATTTATGTAACATTAGTAACATAATTCAGTTAAATCTCACTTATAAAATGCCATTACCTAGCATGGCCAGACAAATATGTTCTTCTTGATTTAATACATTGTTTAGTATAACACAACATAATTTCAACCACAACACAATTAAAATAAATTATTACATCAGGATTTATTTATTGCTTTTTTGTTCAAAATGCAGTAGTATATTATGTCTAATTACATTATTGTTATATATTGTATCCCCAGTTAGTTTCAATTGTGACTTTGTAGTAATATTTTCCCCAGTCACAATATACTGATATATCATGTAATACAAATTGATTTGAAAACAAGAATATTAAGAAAACAAGAATTCATTTGAAACGAAATTGCAAGAACACTATAATGACAAAGGGCCAATTGGAAAAAAGGTATTTAGTTTCCATCAGTTTTTGACTAATATCTTTAACAGATTAGTTCTAAAGTGCATTTGTATGAATTTGGGCTGTGTTATCATATTGTATGTATGAAAATGTTATAGATGTTGTAGAACTTTTATTTATTATTTCTTAGCTGAGGGATTTGCCACAGTATTTTATACATAAAATGTCGGTTTCCTAAAATAGATTAAAATCCTTGGTTTATTTGAATATTTTTATATGTAAAAATTTACAGTTTCTTAAAACATTGTTTACAATTTTGTGTTCAATGGAGCCAGGGTGTCTGTTTAATAGTCATAGGGTTTGGAGGACAGTTCATGTGTTTATTATTTTGTACTAGATGCATATTGTACAGTAAATAAAAGCAAGTAATTGTGAAGAGTGTGTTTACACTCCACAAAATCCAAATATCTAATTATATGGTAAAAATATCAATAAGAATATAATATCCTGTTTAACACAAAACACCCAATTCAGGAAGCTACACAAAAACTAATTTTATGTAAAAAGTTAACTCAAACATAAAACTTCTCAAAGAGTTGTAGCTATGATTTAACAAAGATAAATGTGCTGACTTTATCTTTACAAATTCCAAAGATCTTTGTGGGATGTAAATGATCCTATCAGTTTTGACTGGTTCACAGTTAACCCATTGCAGTTTACGAACTAGGTCAGCTTGTCACGACAATTTATTAGCAGCGGGTATAGACTAGCCCAGTTAGCCATGAATGTCGTCATTGTTTGATTGATTTGTTTGCTTCAAGAGAGTTTATTTTCTGATGTCTGCATAAGACTAGATGTCTGTGCTTTCTAAGGAATATTTATCGCCCGTTTCAGTAGTTTTTATAATAACAGTATACATAATACTTTTTTTTTTTAATTCGACATTATACATAATATAAGGTTTCTGCAGTTCTTTTGTCAACTGGAGTGAGAAGCTCATTATAGCTTTTACTTGGTGTTAGTCAGTAATGTATTCTTCTGTACATATGAAATGAACAATAATAGTGGGAGCCTAGAAGCAAACTTCAAACTGTAAGTAACTTTCAATTTGTTTTTACTAATCATGATTACACATAGCTGTATAAAACAACCATGGTATAATGTTTAATTTAAATAAATGAAACCTCTATGCCACAAATAACTTTTTCTTTTATTTAAAACCTTATGTACATTTCAATTGCTTAGCAAACATCCTCAGATGTAATTTACAATAAAAATGTTTAATATAGGTTATTGTGGTATAGAGGTTTTATTTATTTAAATTAATGATTACACATCATAAACTAACTAAGGTACTAAATAACAATTAAAAAATATAATATTTAGTGGTTTATAAGTGAGAATATTTAGTGAAATAGCGAAATACAACTCAATTGATGCGAGGAATTAATTCGTACCCGCTAGTGTCAGGGGCAAGCATGTTATTAGACCTGTATTGGGTTACTTATTCAATGGTCATTTATTAATGATTTCATTGTGAGGCATAAAATAATTTATATCAATTGAGAGCAGTTTATGTGTGCAGTTTTAATTTCCAAATTTCAGTGTTTATGTTCAATGTCAAGATGGGTGGTGTATAACACACTTCATCTGTATCTAAATTTATCATAATCTGGCTGCACCCTACCCTTTATTTATGTGTCTTTGCTGTGGCACAATGTGGTTGCATGAATAAGAAATGAGGAACAAAACAAAGCATACGTAATACAAAACAGACGTCTCATAGAAGTTTAATTTTCTAATATTTCGGAAGTTGAGGCATTACATAGCTAATGCTATGTCATTTTTTCATTGAACTGTTGCCAGAAACAATCTGATAAGAAATGTTTTCCCAGTTCCTTTTAGAGCATCCAAGAAGTTTTCCCCCAATTCTAGTATATATCATTTTTAATATGGAATCATAAATGCCCCTATCTTAAAACATTAATTTGGGAATGCTTGATTAGACATATAATTGGAAATCACTAGTATTATAGCTCTGTTCACTGCGCAAATCCACATCAAATGAAGTAGTCACCGCACAGGTAGGTACTGGCATTCCCTAATAACCACTACTGACGATTTGACAAATGGTGCAGGTAAATCATATCACACAAAAGTACATCGATTAAAGTGAATATTTAATAATCTGAATTGGATATAAGTGGATATGTTTGTTTTTATTAATAATCACTGTAATTTGTAATAGGTAATGTTTCACATGGGACTGCTGTTATCGTTAGCTAGTTTGGCAAGTGATTTCTCACTTCCGGCAGATGGTACGGTTGCTGGTATACAGCTGACAATTAAAAAAGCTTTTTTCTCGCGATAAAGGGTATGTTACTTATGGAAAAGTAGATGAAAAATTTTTGTAGCAATTTGTGTGTCATGTCAAAATCTTACTTCAATCACTGCAGATATTTTTGAGTTAGTGAAAAACACAAACCGACATTATATTTTACATATAAAGATTGTTCTACGCCTTTTTTGCCAAAGAAAATGAGTAAAAATGACTGCATAGTTGTGGTATTTGATCCAGGGGAATTCAAGTCTCTTTGAGAGGTTTAAGGAAAGGTATGATGTAGGTACACAAGGTAACAACAATCAGTGAATTTTAAAATCTGTGCAATTTTAGCATATAAATGTATTAATAGCATTAATAAAAGCATTAATGATCCATGAATTCTAATTCTAAAAAATATGAGAGTATATACTAACCCATCATAATGAGATTTTAATATTTCCAAGAACATACTTTGAAATGAAGATTTGCTGATTATTTAGAAACACAATATAAATTATACAACTATTCTTTAAGCTTAGCTTGTGAGGTTATGTTAAAACAAATAAACATACACAAAACTCAAAAACTAATCATTTAATAACTCATATGCGTTTCAATGACAAAGTCACCATCATCAGTGAGTGTTACTACTACAAACTCTAACTTACAACTTGTACTACAAGAGTTGTAAAAAGAGTTTGTAGTAGTAACATTCACTGATGATGGTGACTTTGTCATTGAAACGCGTATGAGTTGATAAATGATTAATTTGTGAGTTTTGTGTATGTTTTTAATTGTTTTTACAATATAAACTATTTTAAAAAAAAGCTAGACAGATAAAAACCACGTAACAGTGTACAATTTGTGTAAATTATTGTGAAGTAAAAAAATATTGTTTTACTAGTTCTAAATAAATAACATATAACATATGTTGAGCGAATCATACACTACACTAATATATTGCCTTATTAATAGCTAAAACATTAAAAAATAATACTGTATACATAATTCTAACATTAGTCTAATCTAAAAACTAGTTTAATGCCTCTTCAACTAGTATAAACCTGTTTGATAACCTTGTGTGGCCAAAATATTTAAATTATTTTCTTAAAATAAAAAGTATAAATAGTATACAAATTCATTGTAGTCAAAAATGTCTACAATACAGTACAAGGAGATTAGGTTAACCACCAACTTACATATGCTCGGGATGATTGCGTATACAATCCAAAAAGGCAATAGGTTTTAGCTCTCCAATGCAGATCTTATGAACAGCAGTAAATAGTGGAAACCTTGAACACAAAATGAAGAAGAATTAAAATACAGTTAGATAATGATGGATGTATATTTTTCACAATATTTAATTACATAGTATAAATATACGATGTTAAAGTGTCACATAGTGCACATACAGCATAAATAGAATAATATAAGGAAACAGGAATTCCTTATTTTTTGCACTGCGATTTTTGGTAAGTAAAAACAGATTTTGGCATAGAATGGAAATATAGCTCAAAAACAATTATTTTAGTTAAATTAACTTAATGACCACAATTGAAATGAGAAATTGGTTTTAGATAGTTTAGAATTACACACGTTGTGTTACATCTTCTTAAAACAAATAAATCCTTGGTTTGTGCTTTTTCAAATAAAAAATTTTATAAAAAAGGGTTTTTTTATGCTTCGTTGTTATAAGTTGTTATAGGATATATTATGAATTTAGTATGACACATTTAGAATTTACACTGATGGCTTACTTGACCAACAAAAGAGAACATCCGGAGCAGGTTTTTTCAACAAATCTACTGATATCTGCTTTTACGTCCCTGCAAACTCACACTCTAGTATGGACACAGAGCTTCTGGCTCTAAATACTGTGTTGCCAAGGTGCTTAGAAAAAAAGGAGGAGAAAATATGCATATTCACTGATTCCAGATCTGCCCTCCAGGCTCTCTTAAATTCATCCACAGGGGGACTACTCCTTTTGCATTGCTGAAATAAGAATAATGCTAACAACCCTAAGGTTATGGGAAAGGATTTAACTCTTCAATGGGTACCCGTGCATTGTGGAATACCAAGAAACAAGAGGGCCGATAAAACAGCTGTAGCGCCATCCCATATGTACCCAACATTAAAGCCAAGTATCCACTCATGTATTGTAAAAGCTTGGTAAATAAATACTTTCATAAATGTTGGACTGAATCTTGAAAAGAAGAGGCCACAGGTCGTCACCTTTTTCAATTTCAGCCTGAACTGTTTAGTGAGGACAGATTCAGGGAAGTTTCATGTTCGATTGCAGCTTTTGCAGCTCGAGCACGATCCGGCCATCTAGTGACAGAGGAATATTTATTTAGATTTAATGTCCAATCTGTGCACTTTGTGAGGGTGAAGATGAAAGCGTAAAGCACATTTTGTTTGACTGCACGTACCCTATACCAATGAGGGGTTTTCTGAGAGCCGAAATGGAAATATGAAAAGATATTCTCATAAACAAGAAGCATTGGGGACTGGCAAGGATAATATACTGTGGACATCGGGCTATCTGCTACTCTTGAAGCTGGATGCCTGTGCAAAGAAGTAAAAAAAAAAAACATATGACATATTTCTTTGTGACACATTAGTTAGTATATTTGTATTTCCTTTCAACATACTTTAATGCCAAACAAAAAATGTAGATAAAAAAAAACAAAATGTTTTAACCCATGTTGTTGGTATTTAGGTTATTTCATCATTTTGTGGTAAACGATTTTTTTTTTATTGAGTTGAATGCAGTTTTAAAAAGATGCTTTCTACTCGAAAGAGCAACAGCATATGATTTCCTTCCGCTCTTTGTTAAGAAAGTTTAAAGAGTTTCTTAGCTTTGGGAAAACAATACTCTGTTTAGTGCTGAAGATAACTTCTCCATGAACTTTAAAAATTTTAAAAACTAGGCAGGGTTGTAACACATTTTAGATGGTGTTACATATTAAAAATAAGATTCAGAAAACAAACGTGAATTAATTACAAAATGTAACAATAAATAAGTATATAAAAAAAAAAACTGAATTTGTAAAATTTAATCTATGGAGGATACTGACCTCTAGCTAGTAAATCTGGAACTAATATATGCGCAGATCACTAATATGTGCGCGGTAATTACGATGGAAGCGTGCTGGCCATGATTAAAGTCTCTCGATATCGAAATGTAGCCAGGGACGCACATCGCGGAAAACCAAGGAGCAAAGAGATGAATTTATTTTAAAAGTGTGAAGTTATTTAGTTTTATTTTATTTGAAAAAATACTACGTATAATATATTTGTGCTAAATCTCTGCCTCGTCAAAACCATGTAGTCAACAGCACGGGCATTAAGATAGCAGAGCGAGGAGAAGTTTAATTTTTTTAAAAGATGTAACAGTTTCTTATATTCTTATTTGTTTAGTAGATGGAATGCTGCGTTACGGTACAATGCCAGGACCAAATTCATAATTACGAGCGAGCTGATACTCTAACAAATTCGTCTAATGAGCAATGCATGGCTTCACCGGTTGTGACATACAGCTAGGTTGTAAAAAATTAAGAAGATTAGTGAACAAATTGCAAATTTAACTATTTAAACAGTAATCATTCAAAATGTAAAACTTTAAACATTCAATGCTGTGTTTCTTTCTATTAATAATGTAGTAAATGTAATTTTCTTGGCATCATGTGGTAGATTTTTATGAGTTGAAATTATAAAATAAAATATGAAATAAATTCGCAAAGGAAACTCGAAAAAAGGGTCATTTCTCAGCTATAGATTTGTAGACAGTAAGGCTCTGAATAAAAAAAAGTAATCTGTTAAATTTATGAAATCTGTAACTACCGTAGTATTTCTCTAATATGTTTTGTTTGTGATTTAATACATTTTTCTTAATAAAGTAACGCTTGATTTGTTTGAATTAAAGATTTGTGCGTTGAATTATTTAACGAGCACATAACTCTTACATTTCAATTAAATTTGACTTTGGAGGTCATCATCTCATTATGTAGCAATCACTGCAATATTTAACATCAGCCTTAATTCCTCAGGGATTAAAGTTTAAAATAAATGTGTTACAGGGTGGTTGCCACCAAAGTTTTCTAACTAAAGAATAATTTTATAATTGTTTTCATTATTATCCTTTAAGCTATATAAACATACCTTTGACTTCACACACACACACACACACAAAATAATGTATACAATACGTGATGATTTAAACATCGCTATGGATATACCATAATAGCCCGGACAGAAGTCAGGAGATTAGCCATATGGATAAGGCAGGGGTTGATTGTTTCTCATAAACAACTATAAAAGAGATCGTTGAAATTTTCTGGCCCCTTCTTTTTCGTCTAGCTGTATGTACTGCTGAATCTTCATTTTGTATGTACTTACTGGTACTTGTTTTGTCTAATAGTATATACAAAAAACGTTAAACTATCGACCTCCTTTTAGTTTTCAAAGAATTATGGGGAGCTAAAGAGACCCTCACTTTATCAAACAAGGACCTGATTTTAAAAAGTGATTGAGTTTGCTTCTTACTGCATCTAGCCATATGCAGCATCTACCTCTGATGCTTTCTTGTTAATGTATGGAAATTTCATGTTGAATAATACTATTCTGTTTAACTGGGTTAGCTCAAGAAATAAATTTTAGAAGGCTCAGCCAGTGCTCACCCCTGGAAGTTGCTTAATCTACTTTCTGGATTGAAAAAATATTACTGTTAGATGAAATGTTAAATTATTCAACTCACAGGGAGATGAATTTCTTCAAATATTTGTAAAAACAGAGAAAATAGGTTTTTTTTACTAGTAGGCATAAATATTACTTAGTGTTTTTTAAAATTCTTTCTATTGTCTCACACTCTCCTTATACAGGGTGCGGCAGCATAACTTCCTTTTTTTAAATGCTCGCCATTCAATTAGTTGATGTCATAGCAGAGCGTTAGTGATCTCGTTCGAGGGGGTACAGTAAAGTTTTGTCCCGACACGTTTCAGTCGCCATCATGCGTTGGAATAGTGAGAAGCGTGCCTTTGCCGTTGAGGCCTACTTTTCAAGCAAATGTTCGGTTATTGCAACACAGCGCCAATTTCGGAATCGCTTTAATTTAGCCCCGTTGGCTCCCGTCCCAGACCGCAAATCAATTGTTACATGGGTCACTACATTCAGACAAACTGCAAGTGCGACAAAATGAAGAACTGGAGTCCCTCGGCCCGAACATCCACTTGAAAAGTAGGCCTCAACGGCAAAGGCACGCTCCTCACTATTCCAACATATGATGGCGACTAAAACGTGTCGGGACAAAACTTTACTGTATCCCCTCTTGAACGAGACCACTAGCGTTCCGCTATGACATTAACTAACTGAATCGCGAGCATTTAAAAAAGGAAGTTATGCTACCGCACCCTGGCCGATCGGAATGGCCTGCACGCTCTCCCGATCTGTCCCCTTGTGATTTTTTTCTATGGGGTTTTTTGAAATCCCGTGTTTATGTGAACCGTCCAAGAACCCTACAAGATTTGAAGACCAACATCCAAGAAGAAATTGCCAACATAACACCTGCTACGCTAACAAGAGTCATGACAAACGCCAGAAATCGGTTTACGCAATGTATGGAGAATGAGGGACGTCACCTAACAGATTTGATCTTCAAAACAATGTAAATAAAAACTTTAGACATGTACCTACATTATAAAAAATAAATAAATATTTTCAGATGCATACAATAGATTGTATTGAGATTTCAAAAAAGGAAGTTATGGTGCCGCACCCTGTATATACCTTGTACAAATTTTCGCAAATAAAATACGTTTTTATTCATTAAATCAAGTTCAAACACATTTTGTTTACCTATAGAGGATGATATTTTAAAATATTATTCATTAATTACATTTAATAAATTGATTTTAGTTTTATACGGCAGAAACATTTTTCACAGAAAGAGCAAGGTATGTATGCAATATTGTTATTCCAGCCCATTTGGTTTAAATAAGTTATAATATATGATTTCATAAAACATGTGATTTTACCTTATAGGTTATGTGTTAGATCAGATGTTTTAATGGATAGGTTAAGTTACTTTATTTATATTAATCGTAATTATTTAATAAGAAGTAACTAAAATAAATTTTTGTTTGTTGACCTCAGTGGGAATTGACTTTAAAAAAAGATTTTGAATATTGTTGGTTTTTCAATTAGAAAGTTATACTGATGTGTTTCCCTTTTATCCATATAACTTACTTATCCTCCATTCCCTTATTCCTCAGCATGTAGTTGACTTCATCAGCCGTGTAAGGTCCTTGCAACTTTTGTCCATTGAGCATCTCATCTTCCAGCTCTTTTATAGTCTAAACATTAAAAAATTCTTTGCAATTTATACAAATATATAGTCAAAACAATTTCATCTAAACTCTTAACACAAGTAATCTTTCTAAAATTTTAATATCAATGACACAATGCCATTGTGTCTCTATTAGTATCACAAGGTTTCTGATAATCATTTTGAGATGATAGTTGTTTCTTGCTTTTGCTCATATTTTGGGTTTTTTCTAGGAAGATTTTTATACACCAGTTTATTTATTAAAAAAGAAATGAAGTTTTCTGTACTGTGCAATAAATTATATAATTTATAATATTTTTAATAATTCTACATACAGTAATACCACGACCTACCCTACCCCGTTTTATGCAATTCCAAATACGGCTGGTGACTCTAAGTTGCAAACTCTCATAAGCTATGAGACAGAACAACGAGATTTGTGTTGAAGATTTTTGGAAACAATTCAATGTTTTAGATGCTTTGAAAACCATTGTACGATCTCGGAATGAAATTTAACAAAAAACTTTGAATGGCGTTTGGAAAAAAGCGCTGGGTGTCTATTTTTTTCGCCACTTAAACTCAAGCGAAATCAGTGCTAGAGTTTGATGAAATTGCTGATGTGATTGAAGAAGTTGTCGGTCAACTTTGCCAGACAATTATATTTAGAATTGGATAGTGATGACCTTCAAGAACTGCTGGATTTACACAACAAGGAACTGACATTTAACTGATGAGCTCACAGAAATGCGTGAGCAAGAGCAAGACTTTAAAAACATAGATTTGACCCAACTAATGTAGAAGATGAAATGACGGTTAGAAAATTGACAAAAGGCCTTAGTTTAATTGAGCAAGGCTTACAAACCTTAGTTGTTTTTAGAAATCAAAGACTCCAACGATAAGCTTATTTCTGTAACAAAACAAAAAAATTAGCGAGTTACGAGGAAATTCTGAGTGAGAAGAAAAAATCTTCAATTCGTCAAACAAATTAACTAGATTTTATGAAGCTTTCTATGTCAAAATAACTTCTTTTTACTTACTTCTTTGAAATATGTATGTATATAACATAATTTTTGTTGTATTATGTTTTTCTATTTATCCTTTCTTGAATGGCGTCATTCTATTATGGACAACCATGTTTTTTTGCCAGGGAAATTCTACCTTTTTAGATAATCTAACTTTATAAGGTGATTAAAGTATTTTAACTTTTATTTGATGGTATGATAAAAAAATGTCCACCTATTTCTCTTATTTTATGAATGACTATTATTTCAAGTATTGATGCCTTAGCACTCCTTTTCAGAAAATACAAGGCCTAGTAAATCTCTCTTTCTTCTCATGACATTGATGATTCAAATTTTTCATCCATGTTTAAGCACTGATTCCACAAATGTTCTCCTAATCTTCAAGTTTTTAGTACCAAAGCTCTACTATGGTTGATTCAATTTTACTAAGTTCAAATGACCAATCACTTTCTCAAAAATGCTCTTCTTAAAACTCTTTGTTTAACTATTCTGACTTTAGTTTCTCGTTTAGTAATTACTGTACCTATAAATTTAAATTCTTTCATTTATTTTATAAGTAAATGTTCATTTGAATATAGGAATCTGTGTTATTGACCTAATATTCAGTTTTATTGATATAATCTTCCATTATACAGTATTTCAATACTAATACTATTGTAAGAGTCTTGCTCATGTGCCACTTGATTGTCTAAATGGTTGCTGAATAGAATTTTCCCCCACCTTGGAATATCCACTTTTAAAGATTTTTGTTAAATCATAGCCTCCAGATATAAATTAAAGTAGCAATAATATTGGTGGTAGAGTCCCTTTGATACGAAAATGTTTTATATAACATTTTAAATTAAAACTTGACATAAATCTTTTTTCCTTATGTATCCATTGAGATCTCCAAGGACAACCTTATAATATCGTGTTTGACAAAAGTTACTTTACATTTTTATTTTTATAATAATTTTCCTTGTATATTCAAGACTTATTTATTTTAAATTTGAAAATATATCAATTTAAATGTTAAACCAAACTATGAAATTTGTTTATTTTCCTTTAAAAATAATTCATTGTTATATATAATCTCAATTACAATATACAATCTGTAATTGTAATATATAATCTGTATAATGTAATATTCAAAGTAATATATAATCTAGTAAATTGATAACCTTGCCAGTTTTGACGAATGCTTCTGAGATTCTTCTGTTTCTCCCACCATAACATGTTGTGATAAGATCTGCCACACCACAGCTCTCAAAGAAGGTGGACAGACGAGAGCCAGGATAAAATACATCAACAAACTTAATCATTTCCATTAGGCCGAGACGAATAACAGCAGCCTTGGTGTTATCTCCAAGTCCCAAGCCATCTACAAAACCAGCTCCACAAGCAACAATATTCTGAAATCAAGTTTAAATTTATTTAATTAAACAGTAGGCACCAAGTGACCTCAATTAAATTTAAAACAGTACAGAGAGCACTTAAAAGAAATGAACAGTTTTATAATTAATATAAACAATAGGCTTTAAATTTTATATGCCTACCAAAACATTATTTACTGAACTATACAAGTTATAGAAAAATTAGTTTACTATGTCACTAGAATTTTGTATGTAACCAGTTTGTAACACATTTATATTGCTCTCCTGATTGATACTGTATATACTAACCTATATATATATATATATATATATATATATATATATATATATATATATATATATATATATATATATATATATATATATATATATATATATATAAATTACATTTTTTACATTGTTCTCCTGATTGTTTGTTGTTAACTCAATACCCTTTCTTAAACAACTGATCATCCAAAATACATAACTAATCTTTCATTTTTCATTCCTTTTTAAATAGGAGCTAACTTTTTAAAAATAAGGAGAAATAAATAATAACGAAAGTGAAATCAATCATAAAATGTTATCCATGATTAATGGTGTTTTTTTTTAATAAGGCCTGTTTTTTATTATTAAGTATCATTTTCGGTTGATGTGACAATACTTCACAGCAGAACTGATAACTCTGCAGTAACATCTTCCTTGTGGTAGTGCAGTCACATTGTCCAATTACTTATACTATACTCAAAAACGCATGAAGTAATGAAAGATTAATGTATGTGACCCAGAAATGCGTATTTTAATGGGAACCCCTAGCCCAATACTGAATGTTATTACTGTGTAGAGAGCATATTTTTAAAATATTTATATTTTTTATTTTGTTTTGATTTAATTTTTCCAAATAAGAATTTAAAATCAATGTTTCCAATTGATTAATCTTTTCGATAGCGCCATCTGTAATTCCGGACACACTGATAATGAACATTTCACATCAGCCACTCTGAACGATGCAGCACGTATTACTGGTGGCAGAGGCTCTTCTTAATTATCATTATCATCCTCACTCTCTTCACTTGTAGTGGAGCTATTGAAGCAACATCTTTCACAATTTTCTGTACTGTTCTCACTTCTTAAGTCGCAATATTATCACTGACAAATACTTAGTCTGGAAAGTCATCAGATATGACTTACTCAATTTTGTTGACAGTACACTCCAATGCCAGTTCACACTGAGACCATTTGTCACTCGCTTTTATAAAACCGCTTTTAGTGACCTCACGCCAACATGGACTTCATTCCATGCCGAAGAAACATAATAATTAGCTTCCAATATGTTTAATACATTAAGTGTGGTGGGCGTGCATGAACATGCTTGCCCTACTGCCGCCTGTGGTGATAGGCGTTCATGTACGCCACACGTCCACTCTCAATTCATTGGTTCAGTGTGAGGTTAGCCATTGCCGGAAAACATTGAAACGCTTATAGGTTACTGTGCCAGCCTTTATGAACATTTTCGTGCGTTTTGTTTTATGTTCCAACGTTGCTGTCAGATTAGGGACTGTGTTATTGTATTAGAATTATTTGAAGTGTGTTATAGTTGTGTTTAATATATTTTGTACAACGAATATGGATAATGAGGTTGAATTATTGGAGAATATCTACTCTGACAATGACAATGGCTCCAAGGATAGCTCTGACAGCACCGACAATGACAACAAGGTGTCTCCAACATGGCGGTCAACACTTGGTGCCACTGGCATGATAGATGAGACAACAAACTGATATGCCTTGTGGTCCTCAGACGTCAGAGACGGAATTTTTTTTTGGTCCTCAAAACACTGCCAGGTCACGAATCAAAAATTAAAAAAGACGTCACTTTAGCCGAAATAAGAATTTTTTTGGGACTATTACTTCACACCAAAATAAACTGAGGCTGTATGATTTCCATCTCAAAGTCATTGAAGGACTTTTACACCCCAAACAGGCTCCCATTATGGCGACTCCTACTCGAAACAGCGTAGCTCTCAAAGAATAACAAAAGAAAAGCAAATGGTTGCTGAGTTCAAAGAAAATGGCGAGTTTGTGCAAAAGAAGGCAAAAAGAAATTAACCACCTACATTTGTAATGTGTTTTCCGATGAACCAGGACCGTATGAACTGCGATGTTTCGACAAGTTTCACAAGCACAGCTGAGTATTAAAATGGCAAGGATGGAGTTGTATATAGTATTCATTTTTGTATTTTTTAGAAATTATTATAAACACTGTGTTAGAACTATTTAGATATGAATTACTTATTGACATTGTGTGTAAACCTATTTTTATCTTTGAAAAACATTGCAAATGGCGGCAGAAAGGTTGTTAGGTAATTAAAATTTTTTGTGGTACTTTTTCTATAACTATAAACAAGTGTTGTGACTGGAAAAAGGGTTTGTCGGTATCCAGCAACAATTGGGAGAGAAACTCAACAGTTAGACAGTCAACAACCATCACCTGAGATACAAGAACCAGCACCATCGGTGAAGTACGTACATGAGCGTGCCAGAAATGATGTTACCGAAACTGACGAAAATGAATGCCTAGCCAACTTCAGATGACATATTAGGTCCATCAACAACATTTTCAATGCAAGTAATCAATTATATTTTTTCAGCAATTTTGATGCGCAACTATAAAACATTGCCGTACTCAACTTGTTATAGGATATTGCTGATTACCTTGTTCCATGGCAATTAAGTATCTTTGCACAAGTTGATTACAGTAATGCTGTTTTACAACTTTTATCTTCTGGTCCATGAAACTTCTTTAGCACAAACAATAGGTAGAATAGCACATTCACAGGTAGAAATTTTTTAAAAAAATTATGTTGGTTATTTTAAGATTTCTTGAAGAGGTAGGAGAATCTTCTATACTTTCTTTGAGCTGCTTTACCCATAAAACAAATTGTTCTCCTATTGTCTGTGTATGATGCTGTGCAGTGTAATCACATGGAAACCAAATGAGGGAAAGGACTTGTAACATTGAGGTGACTTTGACTTTCCCATGATTAACAGTTTAGGTTTTTTTGAACTTATCCATCTGTGCACACTAGTCCTGGAAGTTTCTATTTACTTAGTTTTCCACCATAGCATTTGTCTTATAAACAAGCGACTTAGCTGGCCTAAGTTTGATAAAACTCCAAAAATTGTCAGTATTAAAAATATTACAAGCAGAGAAATACATCAGCAACTGTTATAACACAGTTCCTTTCCATGAAGAATCATATTCTTCATTTAATGATTCTGCTTCTCCACTGACGATAAGAAGGCCATATATGTTTTCCAATTGGTCAATCCATCCACTTGACCACATAAAGTTATTAATTTCAAGCTCTTTTACAATTTATTGGCCTTTTTCGATTAGCAATGTCATTTTTATTACCAGATATACAGTTGTGTTTTCTTCTAACTCCTTTTTAAAAATTATTCTCAACATGAAACTCAGAATGTTCAGATTAGTCAGGATTTACTTTAGATTTTTCAGATGTGAATTTTCCTCTTAACTTCGTAGAGGGCAGCAGTTTGCAGAGCTGGATAAGGTTTCCAACCCTGAATGCCAGAGACAAGAAGATAAAAACAACACATCCTTGGACACAAAGTGGATCATAACACTAAAACACGGGAACTCTGAGAATATATCGATCTCTCAATTCGAAATATATACCAGTTAATTTATTATTAGGAAATCAATTTTTGTGAAATTAAATTAAAAGCCAACAAGCGAATTCAGAAAAAGGCATAGTAACTAAATTTATTAAATTAATATGCATAACACAGTAACATCACGCCTAGAGATAAAATACATTTAACATAGGTTTTTGTTAAGATAATATTAGATTTCGAGCAACGGATTATTTGTAAAGTGTTCTTTCTGTTTCTTTTACCGAAGAAAGTAGATAGCAATTTATCAAATTTTATTCAGAAATGAAAATTAGAGATAATTTTTTTCATAAATTAAAAGTTTAATTTAGTAATTCAGTGAGTGTTTGTTGTTTAGTAACCCAGAAATCTTTTACTAATTTTAATCTGTTCAAAATATAGATTTGGCGCCAAACAACAAATTTATTTAATGAAAATGAAAACAGATTTAAATAAATATTTTTTATAATTTTATTTGGTAACATAACAAAACAGTGGTTATAGTTGATTCAAATAACTGAGTGAGTGTTAAAGTTGACTCACAATGAGAACTTATATCATTATATATAATTAGATTATGGGTTGCCTTGTCAATGAGGCAACTCATTTTCTTTTACAATCAATAGTGCAAGACAAAGCGCATTCACAAAAATCCACAGACTGATGCAAATCAAAGACACACTGACTATTTAAAATGAATAGTAACAGTTGTCCCAGCCCGGCCACCTGGCGACGGACAACCGTCAACTATACAGAACTGCACCAAGATGATGACGGCAGCCAAATAATTTTCGAGGTGTGCCTACACTAGCTTCATGGAAAAAAAAGCTAATAGCACATGTAGATGGAATCATTATTTTGGAAACTACAGTATGTTTTCATCTTATTTGTTTCTGAAAATCTTAAAGCTATTTGGATAATGATATCACAACTAATCATTAGATGTTTAAAGAATGAAGTACTATAGTCGTCATATAAAAACCAATGTACTTTACTCACCTTGAGTGCACCACATATTTCTACAGTATCCACATCATCTACTACCACCACCCTGAAGTAATCTGTTTGTATCATATCTCTTAATACTGGCCCCAACCTCTTGTCCTTACAACCTAGAAAACATAACAATTAAATATGAAACAAGTGAAATAGAAGAAGAAATCCATAACTCAATAAAATCTAGAAGTTAAAAATCTCAATACTAAAATATGTATTACTGTAAGGTAGAGATCTGTCAGTATGTTTATACATATAAAAAAAATGTTTTAAAGGGGATACACAGAACCGAAACAAATGTTTAAATAACCTGGTATGGTCTCGTATATTCAAAAAATCATTTGAAGGAAAGTTAACCTTGAGTTTGGTGTTTGTGAACCAGTGCTGTCTTTTAATAATGTATACTTATCTAGAGTAAAGCTGATGGAACACCTGGCAAAAATCTTGTAAATACAGTGACCAAATTGGAGAAAAGTCAGACAAAAGAGGATTTTGGAAGAACAGTATGCAGCAGAAGGAAATCAAGAAAATCCTTCTTTCTCCATGCCATTAATAAGTGGTGAATATTTCTATTACTTAATTATTTTGTTAAAACTTCATTTTCCGAAAACTCAAATTTTACAAACAGTATATTATTTCCTATTTATATTGATTTTTATTTATGTAATTAAACTTTAAAATATAAACTCTGTGTATATTACCAATCCGTTACAAATGCAGTGGAGAATCGGCATTTATAACTTTATTAGTTAATTTTGTAATATTGCTAAATGTGCGATCATATTTGGGTGAAATTCAAGGACATCTTCCATCTACCCACTATGCACTAAAAAAATACGATCAGTTGATCTTGAGACAATAGTGAACATACGATAGTTTGGTAATTATTAAGATCAGCGTCTACTGCTCCGATCCGCAAAATTTTGTTTTCATCAATATGACCTTACTGAACATGAATCTGTGAAATTTTTTTATTGCAAACACATAATTACTTGAAAAAAAAATAATCTAACCTGACCTGACCTGAACTGACTTTGGTGCTTAATAACACTCCCATCAGTGAAACTTTTTTCCTGATAGATTTGACCTTGCTGAACACGAATCTGAAGTTATTTTTAATGTCAAACACATATTAACCTAAGAAAACCAGACTGTATGAAGCAACTGTGGCGTAATGTTTATTTTTAAATAAATAAAACCCCTAAACCACAAATAACATTTATTTAAACCTTATGTACATTTCGATTGCTCAGCAATCATCTTCAGAGGTATTTAAAAAATACAACTAACTTTAAGCAACATAATACAACAAATATATAGGCATAAACCTGTAACTACTTCGCCACGCCCCTTAAATTTGAAAAACTAGTACGACCAATCACGTTGCAGTAAATTCCCCCTCTACAACTTGGTCCGGTCTTCCAACTCTCGTGGTGAAGAGTTACAGTTACAACCATTTCAATTTTACTAAAAAACAAAAATATTATTTATTAACAAAGTTATAACTATCTCCTAATTAATGAATATAACTGAGATTTAGAGATAGGCCCTTTATCACAATTTAATAAATTATTTTCGTCATATTTGTGAATGTACAAACTTTCAAAACTATTCAAAAGACCTTTTGAATTAACAGTTTTCAATAATTTTAGATCATTTAATTCTAAAGTGTGTTTAGTGTTTAGAATATGTTCTGCAACACTAGATTTTTCAGGTCTTTGAAATTTTATATGGCTAATATGAAACCGTCCGTCTCCTGTGTGTCACCTTGTATTAATACACAAAAATAACTTTTTGTACAAATAGGTAGTTAAGGCTCTAAAGATTGTAAAAATAATTAATATGTTTAATGCTAAAGCAAAATAATTCAAACAAATAAGAAAAGTTAGAGTAAGGAAATCTCTGCTTGCATGTAACTGTGTTACTATTTCTATGCAGGTAATAGGGAGTCAATTAAATACTATATAAACTTCCATTGTTAAGTGGAGTTAAACAATTTGAATAAATGAGTATTGATTGGTTGCTATGGCAACTGAAAAAATTATAAATTAATTCTTTCCTTGTTTTACTGTATGTGTGCACAGTTTAATTAAGAAAAAATAAATATTTCAAATCAAAAATAATTAACATAGAACAAAATTTTTTTCTTCAATTATTTAAATAAAATGAACCAGATTAAGACAGATATTGAAAAATATAAATATAATAACAAAAATATTAGCAAGTAGAAGATTCTGTTTTGTAATGACACCTTGAATTTATAAAGTTTTGTGTGCATTGTAAAGTGAAGTTGTATTTGCCCTCTTTTTGGGGTGCCAGCAGAAGGTTTCACTATTTTGTACATGTTTTGAGGGCATGAGTTTAATTCAGAGGATGGGAAAAGTACAATTAATTGATAATGGTTGTGTACTATTATATTATTTTGTTCTTTTTATTTCACAACCTTCTTTAAAGTTTTGATAGTGCTTTGTGGTTACTGTTCATAAATTAAAATTTTTGTAACCAAGAGTTACATATATCAAAATCAAGAGTTTTTATTTACACTACTGCTACCTACCTATTGTTGTTTCACAGAATTTTTCCTCAGCAACTTCTCCTGCTAAATTGGCACCCATCAACACACAGACTTCAATTTGTAAGTGACGCTTAATTATATGTGAGATTAAATCAATACCACCACCCTCTGCTCGATCAAAGCCCTACAACAACCACAAAGAAGATTTCAATGAAATAGAGATTACCTTCCAAATATAATTATGAAATTTTAAGAGAAAAATATTAAAGTATGTTATATTTGTCATACGACGATCTATTTTAATTTAATATTAAAAAAATTGATAACAGTTTTAATTTTTAAATTATAGTCCGTTTTATTAAAAGCTGATTTATCATTTTAAAGAAATGAAACTACTAATTTATCATACTAGAAAAGTAAAAAACTATTAACAAAATCAAATTATTACAATCAATATGTTTCTATTGTTACAGATTATTTTTTTGTTCAGTCTTAGATATTGAGATTATTTCTATTGATTTTACAAGTAATTACATCAAATTTTTACTTTTTAAGACATCAACAGGGGAACAGATAGCTGCTAATTATGGGTTCAGTATTGGTACAACTATCCAAACTATAAATAGACAAAATTTGTTAACTTTTTGGGTATGTTTTAGTAGGTACAAATTTGCATTCTAATTCTAACTATAAAACTTCCCTCAATTCCTATTTTTTTCTTCCAACTCTTTTTTTTCTATAGCATGTTTTTGAAACAGGATCATTTAGAGCCTGTTTTGAAACAGTTTTGCTAGTGAGCATCTTTATAATAAATATACAGTTACTCAACTTTACTCTCTAACTGTGAACAAGATTCCGTTGTATTTTAATCAATAGAATAAGATTTGATTACTAAGCCAATCATAACTCATCTGTGTTATGAGACCATAAAAATAATTTGCTTCTTAATGGGAAACTATAATATTATTTAGTTAGTTACTTGTAATAGACCGGATGGTGAGCGCTTTCCATGAAAATGGAGATTCAACTCAATGTTTGAATGAATTCTGAACATTTTCTAAAATGTATGATTATACTAAACACTTGTAAATATTTACAAACTTGCCTATAGTAGCACTTACTTATATTTGTTGAGGACAGCTGTTTCAGGTGATGTGTCCCATTGTCAACATCTCCCGAAATGGCCGTCTTCAACAAAAATAAGTAAGTGCTACTATAGGCAAGTTTGTAAATATTTACAAGTGTTTAGTGAAAACTAGTAGCTCACGTAAAGATGGAATCAACAAATATGTATGCTTATAATTTCAATTTCCTTATAAATACCTTACTATTAGTTAGTAAAAGCACAAAACCCATGTGTTTTAATCCTAACCAGGAAAATAGCGTAAGTAAGTTTTCCAAAATGAATCTGTCAACTTTATTTCTGAAGAAACTAAAAAAAATTATCTTATTCATCAGGGTATACTTATTTGATCAGGGTTTTAATTTAAAATGTTTAATAACCTACATTGTAAAAGAATTTAAATTGATAAATTTCTTATCTCATTCAATAAAGATTTGTTAAGGAAAGTAAATAATGATTTAATACTATTAACTTTGGTAGTAAATAAGTTAGTCAAATAAAACCACTAATAAATAACATTTTATTAGTGGATTATTTAAATCCATTAACAAACAATTAAAACATAAAAGTAACTGCAATACACCATATACCTGTAGTTATTTTTAGGCAGCTCAATATTGGTGTCAATTGTTTTATTTAATTCATTCAATAAAGGTATTACCCATCTGAAGTAGTTACTTGCAAGGCCCCTGCGTGAAGCTACACAGATACTTGAGAAGATAATTGTAACACAAGAATTAACAAAACAAATTTAACAGTGCATTATAGAAATCTACCAAAGATGAGCTTCTTGAACACACTAAATTTAATAGCATTTAAGTAATTCTGTTTTCTATACAGTGGCATATATAATAGTCCTGCAAAGGGAGTGACATAAGTCAAGGGGCATCCCTAACTAAACATGAACAAAGTTATAAAGGAATGTGAAATTAAATTTCATTACAAGTGCCATCTGATTTTGCTGGATCCAATTTTCTCAACAGTCAATATTCATGTTCTGAACTATAACAAAATCTCACTTTTAAGAATTTTTAGTAGAAAAATAATTAGTAATATGAACTTATCTTTCCAACAAAAAGAAGTAAGGTTTCGTCATGATTAAGATGCTAATTGTTAGCTATCGATAATAATTCCTAGAAATGGACATCCCAGTGTGAAAGATAATAAAAAAATGAACAAAATGAGCTCTACTAGGAATTTTTACAATAGTAATTGTGTCACTATAAAAAAAACTCTCCTACTCCCATCCGCAACAAATTCAACGACTTCAGTAAGTGTACAAATAGTTATGAGTAGGTGATGGTTGGGGAGAAAGTTACTATAGACAACAAGTTTGAGGCACATTTCATTGTGCTGCAGGAGCCAAATAGGTTTGCTATCTATGTTTCTGGTTCTATACACAAAATAATAAACTGTTTATTTGCAAATTTTTATAAAATTAATATAAACAGTATCTATTTTTGTTTAGAAAATTATACAGAAAGGCTACCATTATATTTAGGAGGCTAGATAGGAAGTAAAGTTAAACTTAAGAAACTCCTCTTGCAGAATTTTTACGCATATAGGCCACATTTCTTAAATAAACCTACACTCTACTTGAATGATGTAAGAAGAGATAAGTTTTATCTGCTACAAAAAAAAAACAATGAAAATTATTTTCACCACACATTATAAATAAAGTTCAAAAATCATCAAAATGTTGCCTATGTAAAAAACTGTTCTTGAAATCAAATAAGTATCAATAACTTGGTTGATATATCAGTGAAACATTTTAGAAAGTGAAATTCAGAATCTTACTTTATATATTATTTTGTCCCACCAATCCACATTAAAAGTAATTAGAAGAAAACGTGTATGTCACTGGAAAGCAAAATTTCAATATGTAGATATGTTTCAGAATATGGTTGATTAAAAGAGTTGGGGAACATTCTATTTTTTAACAAAATTTGTTGTTTTGTATGATTACTTTTGGTTGTTATTGAAAGATGCACTGAATGGAACTTTCAAAGTAGTTTGAAATACAACAAATTTTACAAAACCTTCAAAGAATAAAACAAGGCTATGCCAAACAGTCAAAAGAGTATGAAATGAATAACTTTCTTCATACTCATGATTCAGCATAAAGTTCACTAGATGTTATTTTATAAGACTAAACACGCCATTGAATGTAGATTTCACTTCCAATTCATTTGAAAATTTATGTTATTTTAAGATAAATTCTACTAAATAAATTTTATTAAAATAAACATTGAAATTTACATGAACCACAAATTGCTCACAAAAAAATTATTTATAAACAACTAGTAACTAGTCAGTTGTTTTACTTTCATTTAAACCTATAACTAATTTTCACATTAAATCTATTACAAATAAATTCCTGGAATGCATTCCTTTTCTTTTATGTCTTCAAAAAATACTGAATCACAATAAATACTGAGTTTACTGTTGGACAGTTTGTTGACATGAGTTGCCATTAATAGCTGCTATGGGCCAAGGCAAACTGCTACTGTATTTTAACCAGATGAAGGTGATTATAAATAACTATACAACTATCAAATCTTTAACACCTATAATTATAGTTTATAATCAATTAAATTCATCACTGAAGAATTATAAAGAAAACTGGATATTCAGTGTTTTACAAACATTCCCTTTTAAAGTCCAAATATTGAAATGTTTATGCTGGCGAGATTTGTTAGTTGAAAAAATGAAATACAGAAAACTTGAATTTAATTATTTTAAAATGACTGAGAGTTGCAGTACAAATTATAACTTATTTATGATATATATGCTGATACGTATTCTTTCACGGATAGAAAAGTATGATGAATAGTTATTATCTTTATTATTATCTATTGAAATTGATTTGATTCCAAGTATAGCCATGGCTATAGTTGTTTTTCAAATGTAAGTACAAGGTTAGAATCCAACTCATGAATCCATTACTTCATAAAACTTAAAAGAGCATAAGAATCTTATTAGGAGATATAATTATCCAAAAGCACTGAAATAAATTAATAGAATAAGAATGACACTGAGAAATTTTCCCAATATAAATATATCTATTCTCAATAAAAATGACATGAGTTGAATTAAATTTTTTTCATAATGAATTTCTTTGATATTTTTTTCTTCTGATATCACAGTAGCTCACAATAATAGGTAAGCTAGTTGATAATGAAACTATTAACAGAAAAGTAATAATTAAGGATATTTTTAAAAGGAATATAATTTTGTGTCCTTTTAATAAGTCTGAAATGACAATATCTTGCATACACAAGTGGCAGCTATCTAAATTAAGAAACTAAAACAATCTCCCCATAAGTTATAAATTTGGGAAAACTGTAACTGTCTCTCTTATAAGGGAGTGTTTAGTAGTTAAAGTAATAAGACCAGAATGGTCACTAAATTAAATTAATGTTGAGATATAATTTGAACATTCTTTAAACTATGTAAAACTGCTCAAATTGAGATTAGGATAAAACTGTCTTTCTAAATAAGATAGAAATGTGTGTCTATCTACTTAGACAGTCTTTCTTTCTGAATTTACACAATTGCTGAAGAGGCAAATATTTCTCCACCAAATTTTTCATTCACACCGCATTGAAAATTCACTAGAATGTGGAACTTGTTTGTCATGGTCAGAATACATGTAACATTTTGTAATAGTTTGATCAATGCAATTGTTTAAAATTGGAAACATTTAAAATATAATACATTTAAATTTTAACAATATATATCAATCAGTATATTTCAAGCTTTAAAAGAAAATATGAGAAGTCTAAAAACATTTGATCCAATGAGTAAGTTCATCATTGGGTTGTTTATACAGATAAACATACCATAATATTAATTTTTACCTTGTAAATCACTTATAATAAACTTTAATACACATTTATAAATAAATTCAGTAACTATACATTTCCCTTTATTTATGGATTTTATATTTTATCCCAGACTGGTAACTTTTATCATTATATTGATTCTATTGATAAACACATATTCGAAAATATAATTTATATTACAGGATTTTTATGTTTCACATTATTCAATTGTTATATCGTTATACTTTTCAATTTGTTTTTATTCTGACAATGCTTTAACTAGTAAATCAATTATATAAATGTAACTAAGCGTAAACAATTTTAAAAGTGTTTTATAACCTTGATTAGTGACAGTCCCACAGCCGTGGGTTTGATTTTACCAAGCAGAGCTGCACATAATGTCCGGATAAACTGATGTGGCACAACAAAGATAAGAAAATCAGCATCCTTGGCTGCATCCACCACATCAGGAACTGCTACCTGAAACAAAAAAAAAAAAGAAAATGAAGTCAAACACAATTCAGCCATATTTTTTGTATCATTAAGGTGCCAAAAATATTAATTTTTAAAAATAAAATGAAAACTAGTTATCCAAGTGAAGATTTATCCTTATATGATTTTATTATGTTACTGTATTAGACAATAAATATCACTGCCACTTGTAATTATTTAAATAGATTATTAAAAAAGAGAATTATATTACTAATAATTGAAGCCATTTACAGTAGAGTCTCGATAATTCAAAGTAGATGGGACCGAGACTCCCTTGGATTATTGAAAACTCGGATTACACAGAAATAAGTTCCAGTATTATAAAAAAAAGGAGTTTTAATGAACTCTAATACTATAAATACGAATGAACAAAATACGTTTATAGAACTTTATTTATTGCAGTATTTACTTACATAAACGTTGCTTTGGAATACACTGTTCATCACGGTTGCTACATTTTTTGGTAAAAATTGCCTTCTGCCTTTGTTTATCATGTTTTTGTGCTATGTAGGCAACTTAGCAGAAGCACACCTGTTGGCGTGGTGTCTATCCATTGTTTAATATAGCTTAGTGCAGTTCCCAAGGCAGTCATTCCTTCACAGTGACTATTTTTCAATTCTACTACCTCAGTCAAACCATCTTTATTCTCGTCATAATTGTCTTCAGTAGTGTTTTGTACTATTTTGATAACCGTAATATTGGTTATCTCAAAACTGTTCACATTAGAATTTCCAAAATAGGAAGTTTCTTGATAAGAAATGTCAAATCTGTTTCTTCTTGTAAATCAATAATACAGTCTCAGAATTATGACTCAGAATTTTAATACACGACTTACTTGATGTTTCTTCTTTTATTTTGTTCCACGATTCGGCTATCCAGTACACAACTCCCTTAAGAAAGTCTACAATGCTTTCTTCCTCTTCAATCGCTTCCAAGAGAGATTGTGAAAGGTAACGTGTGTATTTTTTTCATACATTCCGAACACACTGATCCATCGGCTGGATGAGGATCGTAACACATCCGGGAAGATATAAAGCACATGTATCGTCATAGACCAGTTGATCTTCATCAGGATGCAACAGTGCTTTGTCTAACAGTAAAATAGCCTTTAGAGGCAAATTCATTGCTTTTAAAATCTTTTCAGTTTCGGGCACCAAATCATTTAAAGCCACTCCGAATAGTTCTCTATCCATCCAATCAACACTTTAGTTCTTAAATGAAACCACCAATACTGAAGTGTAAATGTTTTTTTAAACGCTGGAGGCTCAGCTATTTAATGTCGCGGTTTCACCAACTCAAAGCCGAATTCAAATTTAACGGAACCTCAAAAAATCAGGACTCAGAATTTCAAGACTCTACTGTATTTAGCAAATGAATTTGTTACATTTTAAAAGATTCACCATTTTAAATAAAAATTCAACGCAATTAAAAAGTATTTAGCTTGTCACACTACCCAATATTAAATAAACTGAGTTTTATATAAAAAAAACATACATTACTTTCATGTATAAATACCTATACAGTAAAATCTTGCTAATTAGGAACTTTGATAATTTATATAGGTACCAAAAGACTTGAAAGAAGCAAAAAGTTTGTAAGAATAATGTTAGTTTGTAATAAGAAAGTCTTATTAGTATATTGGATCATGAAATAGAATGACTCATTTCATTACAAATGTTAGAGATGCCGAAAAGAGCATTATCTAAAGTAAAATGAAACAAACCAGGAATTATTACAAAATAGATGTCAGAGGGCTTAAAAGATACAAAAGAATTTAGTGAAAGAACATATAATGTACATACTAATATGTAGCAGAGAAAGGCAAAACACATGACAGTAAAAACTTATTGAGTGATAAAGTCTTTTATTGGTTTTTGAACAAAAGCATAATATACTATACTATATATACATATACTATACTATACATATATACTATGTCAAGTTAACTAAAGATTAATTTTAATCATAAATTTTATTATTTTGCTAATCGGTTACATTATGCATTATTGTTTAGCGTGCAGAACATACAGATCTAAGAAAATTTAAATCATAATTAAATATAAGTTACTGTAAGTTGTGATTTAAATTTAGTTATGACAAATTTTTTCAGAATGGATTTATCTTCATTGCATTTAAAATTAAAGATTAACACCCAGTTTAGATATGTACTGTGGGACGTCCTTATTACTGACACTCTACTGTAATATATTACACCACTTGTGGAAAGTAAGTATAAGGTTTGAAAATAAATACACACATAAATAACACATTAATTTTATCTGACCCATTTTAATGATAGGTATCATTTCCATAACTAAAAATAAACTATAAAAAGTGTAAATTATAAATTATTCATCTGAATTTGAATTTAGATTTTTGTTAAATATAAATAGTTGTACTTTGTAGTGATGATTATTTTCTAATTGTAACATGTTTTACAAGGAAATGTATTTATTGTCAGTCAGTACTTACTAGTTCTTGACATAAAGTAATTTCTTTGACTCATAAACCAATTTCAAACATTAATTTTAAGCATGAAAAGTTTATTGGATACCATAAACTTCAACAGTATGCTTATGTGTCAATATCTACAAAAGTGTAACCAAATCCATACCTATTTCTGCTGGTTTAATGTTACATTTGTTTAATGTATTGTTCATTTTATCAATTCTGCCCTAAATAAATATAAATAAAATAATATTGTTTAATTTTTAAAATTAATATTAAGAATACAAATGGTCAATAATTTTCACAAACTAGTATTCATAAGTCTTTTGAAATCTTTTTTTTAACGTTCTGAAGTTAAGAATTTCTTAAATTCACATTCAAGATATTGTAGTAAATTTGCTCAGAAAATTAAATGAGCTAAAAATCAGAAATTACTTATGTATAGGTTTGAAATATATTACCTTATCATGCAAGAAAATAATTAGTAACTTCATTGTATGTTTCGTTTAGGTTGAAGTAAGGATTTGTTGATCTATTTGCAAGTGTTATCAGCAAAGTGTTTCAACAAAGAAATCATTAGCCTTATCTACCAAAGAACAAATATAATATTTGTACTGTATTGTAATCTAATGTATTAATATTTATTTTAACTTTCTTCCAAGAAAAACAAGTAAATACAATTTTTTAACCCTACAACCCTGATTCTTCACTCAAAGGAATGAAGAGGGATATTGTTACCCGCCCATCTACCATCTACCTTCACCTGGCATTGTGAGTCACAGTTGTGGCTTTGTCATTAGAATTTTTAATGGAGTTGTATGCATATTGCCTGTCAGAAATGTGATTGATAGATTTGGACATGTTGTTGCCTTGGTGTATTGTTAAATACTCCTAGGTATACTAATTCTTTATTGCGCTTAATAGGTATATAGTTTTATTTAATAACTTGACAATAGTTTATGACTATCAGAACTTTATATTTTGTAAATTTGTTAAAACTTACTGAAACAGAACGTTTTTGATTGCTATGTGGCGATCTTTATCAGTGTCTTCTGCTTGGAGATGTCGGGTCAAGTGGTGATGGTTTTAAATGCAGGTTTTCGATAGTATCAAAGAGTATGTGTGATTGGTATTGTTTGTTCGTTTAATAAGTTTGTACTTTGTGTCTTTGTGTGTCAGTAAATTTCATATTGTTCTAGTAAGTTGAGATGTGGTCCTTTTTTGTTGATGTGTAGGATTTGTAGGTTATGGTAAATGTCTGTGTATTTGTGTCCTGTATTGTGATAAACAATATATATATCTTTAATCTGTGCATCTGTGACATCTGATTTCTACTCTACACAATATGTAATTACAATTATTTTATTTCATTCTCTCATATTTCTTTTTTGTTTTCTCTTCGATTGACAAAGACCACTGTGTGGTTGAAATATATCATTGTTTAAGTGCTTTTATGTGTTTCTATTTCAAGACTACAGAGTGGACTCTTACCAAGGTAAGTCTGTCAGTCTCCTAGTCCAAAAAATCTAAATAATCTTTACCAACCAAAACTAACCTAAATATATATATATATATATATATATATATATATATATATATATATATGTATGTATGTATATATATATATATAGTAAATAACAATTAAAGGTAAGTGGCAACAAGTGATTGTTATTTTGATGACACAAAACTTTAGTTTTATCACATAGAGAAGAATTTTGTAGTGTTTGTCTTATTTACTTACCGTGAAAAGGCAAATGTCCACTAATATACCAAGAATCACACACACACACACACACACACACACACACACATACACACACAATAAAAACCAGGATGCTGTTGTGTGTTTCATTAAATATATGCTGTAATTGCAAGACCAGAAGGCCCTCATAGTTTATTTCTATAATGGAATCAATGCAATTTCTGTTGTAAGTACAAAATAGGGCTTTATAAGAATGAAATTCTGTTGTATTTGCAAAATGTACCCATCAGGAACCAGCATAACCTTGGTGAAAGTGAAGATAGAGATAAACATCTTGTACAGATTTCCACAGCAAGCTGTTTAGAGGATTCTTAAAGCTCCTGTCTTATAAGAAGCTATTTACCTTTAACCTCAAATGATTTAAAAGATTTAACGGCAATGGTTGTGATCAATACAACAATATTTTTTATCATAAATTTTTGAATTCATAACGCTTTTTACTGTTCTCTATAACACACTGAAATGTGATTTCTGATTTACTTTTCTTGTATTACAATGATATTTTGTCTTATTTTGACACTTGATTTTAATTCCTTCTGTTTTCTTAATATTTGAGTTTAGTCCTGAATAGTTTAAATGTTTCCATCTAAAAAAATTTCAGATATAAGAGTTTCATAAAATATAAAGTATAATTTTGTATAACTAAAATATTATGGAGTAAATTTTTAAAAAAATTGAACCTTGATGTATACTTTGGATCACTGCCTTGAGTTCAAACTCTATACCACCTGGGGAGCCTTTAGCATTGCACTTGCAAGTTTACAGCTGCACAATATTAACTCTAAGTAGATGTTATTGCATAGTTTATTTTGGAATATGTTTAAATAACATTGATTATGGAAATACAAGCTTATATTTATAGACGTGTGTGTTTAAAATTTAGAACATTTCTGCTAACAATAACTTTTCAGTAAATGAGCTAGAATTCAGTAAATAGACATTGTAATTGTGTGTGTGCAAGGTATTACAAAGATATCCAAAATAAGATTTATTTGCGATAGTTTTTAAATTGTAATTTACTAGAAAAGATGTTAGTTTTACAATACATACAATATAATCTAGATAAATAGATATTATGAATCATTAACTTTGGACAACATTCTGGTCAAATTAAGAAAATCATAGAATGTTTATCTGTGGGAAACATGAACAGTCTGTTTCAAACTTTAAAGGTCACTGATGTTTGCACTTAGTAAATGAAAGAGTGCAAACAAGATAAGAAGCCTACAAACTACAAGAAAAATATGAGTAAATAATGAAAAATTAGGGTTTAAATTTAGAAAGCAATTTTAAAAATTATATTAAAATAACTAATATATCATTCATATTATTTTGTAATTTATTCATATATTATTTAATAGTTATAAAACATTTTACAAATATTTTCTAAAAAATTCGTCTTTAAAATAAACAATGCAGAAATTAAATACATCAATGCAGAAAAGTGTATTGTTTATACACATATAAATATATTAGTCACTACATACCAAAAAAATATTGTAAACACAGTTGGGCGGTTTTATTACGTGTTATCACGATCTGGTGAAATATAAAAACTTTTAATCATGACAGACATTCAAAAATTTAAAACTAACAAGCACTAGTCATTAGTACTTGTGAAAATTATAAATACTTTAACTGGAACATTACCCTAAAAGTGATAGGATACAATTTTTAACCTCATGGAGGATATTGTAATTTAGACTATACTAGCATTATGTCTTAAAGAAAGAAAAATATTTGACGTCAAGTATGTTTCAAATAACCATTTTCCCCATTTAAAACAGTTCAAGAAAATTCATGTTGACATGCAATAAAATGAAGAAACATTAAGAATGTGTCCCGTTGGTAAAAAAAAATACAAAAACAAAAAACCAAGAAAAAAGAGTCAAAGCATTACAGCTAGAAAATCATTCTCCTGATTTAGCTCATCAATAAAGTCAAACTTTGGTGAAACTTTCAGGTTTATAAATTACCAGAGACGTGTTTGATACAGATGTTATATTTTTTTACATAAACTGTCACAAACAGTTCTAGAATTGAAAGTAGCATTTGAACAAAATAATACAAATGCAAAATGTTATTTTAAAAAATCAATTAAAGCAAATACAGTATAAATGGTGTGCATATATTGGTCTTTTCTTGGTTATTATATACAAATAGTTCAATCTCATTTAAGCCAATCCTGGACCTGTCTCCATCTGTTTTCTTAATCAAACAAAACAATCTTTTGTTTTTTAAAAAGCACCAAATAAGGTCTTTCTCATAAAAAAAAATCTACTTTGGGAACTACATGCGTTCTTAGCTTTGCCCCTCACGTATGTATATTATAAATAAAACGTGTTAAAATATAACTGGTAAGGAATAAGAATTGTGAACCTACTTTTGTGATAAAATCAGGCATATATAATGGAAAAATCTGTAGGCTAGAGATTAGTGTATTTGGTTATTGAAAAAAAAGCATTCAAATTCATAGAAAAATTAATTTGATTACTCTGAAATAAACTAAACTGGAACTGCTAATTAATTTGGGAACTGCCTGTGCAGTTCGAAAAGTAGATTTTTTTGGAGAAAGACTTTTCCAAAATCAGTCATGTGCAAAACCACAAAAGATTTTTTGTTTGATCAAGACAATAGATTGAAGACAGCCCCCGATTGGCTGAAGTAAGACAAGAAAATGAATTACATAAAAATGAAGTTTATTAGCAGTGAAATGGATTTAAAATTTAATTACATATTTTACCAATTAATTGTATACAATACATAGTAAATATTTACCTACATTGTTCACTTTTTCACAAAAACTTTGTCACTAGTTTTCGTTTTTTTTTAAAATCAAACATCTCTTCTTTACTTGAGATTGAAGTATTTTTAGAACCATTTTATCATAGAGCGATGCATCGTTTTTTCCTCCATATATTGAATGAGTCATTCAATATGTGTCAAAGCTGTCATGGTTTATTTGCTTCTTTTTGTTATCTCCTTCCTCTTCCTCACTCTCCTCCGAAACGATACCTGATACACTATCTAAAATTTGTTTATCAGTAAAATGTTCTAAACCTGGATCATTTGCATCACAATTAATCCATTAAACTATATTTTCTTCATTGACATCACTTCCACCCATAACAGATTTAGGTAAATTAGGTAAATCACTAGCTGAAGCTTCTTCATTTTCCTCTGCAGACTTTTCTAATGTAAGGCTACTTTCCACATTTGGTAAAACTTTTCTCAAAGACTACTAGCGTGGATTGTTTAACTGACTACCAAACAGTGTTTACATATTATATGCAGTCAAGAATTGTATAATTCCTCCAGAAACTCTGAAGATCTCTTTCCAGAAACTCTGAAGATCACTCCCCTCAACAATTTGTTTTTAATAACTGTGCTCTGTAATTTTTTTATTCACCCAATCACGCCCTGGTCCACGGATGGTTGACATCAGTGATACTGGGTGGGATGGAAAATTGCCAATTACCAACATCGCTTTCTCTGATAAATTTGTACACTTTATATATTCTTTGACTTGAGAAGCAAACTTTTTTTCAAACCTCTCTTTGAAATTTTGATGATCTATCTAGCCTTTCATTTATTGTTGCCTTTTAAATTTTCAAAACTTTAATTTTAATAATTAGTTTTATTGCACTTAAGTGAAATTGAAGTAGCTTGGTTTCTGCGCGGTCCATTTGATTTTTAAGATGATAGAACTTCTTCGCTATACCTTTCACTCTTTTAAATTTGGCTCCCGGGGTCAAAAAGTGGCTCATAAATTAGTATCGATGGTCTCATACAAAACATATATTGAAGTTTGAAGTCATACTTTTCTTTATTTATCTGATTAGATCATAAGTATCTATTTAAAGGACTAAGTGAAAAACCAGTAGCAGGTTAGGCTTCGTCAATGAAACGACAGTTTTAAAACGTTTCAGCAAGTAAGTTAATATTTTTCACTTAGTTCTTTAAATAATTATTTACCATTTGATAAATGAAATCAAGATGATTACAACAATCAACTTTAATAACAACCAACTGTTATCAATAATCAACCTCTATCGACGGACAAAACTATAGGTATACAGAAGTTCCTTCATGTTTCCTTCAACTCACAATATTTCAAACAAAACCTAACACCCAATAAGCCAAAATATCAATAAAAAACAAAACACTAGCTACACAAAAACCAACACAAGCACAAAAAATATTTATTAAAAATAATATCAAACAACCTAACCAATAATAATATCAAACAACCTAACCAATAATAATATCAAACAACCTAACCAATAATAATATCAAACAACCTAACCAATAATAATATCAAACAACCTAACCAATAATAATATCAAACAACCTAACCAATAATAATAGCAAACAACCTAACCAATAATAATATCAAACAACCTAACCAATAATAATATCAAACAACCTAACCAATAATAATATCAAACAACCTAACCAATAATAATATCAAACAACCTAACCAATAATAATATCAAACAACCTAACCAATAATAATATCAAACAACCTAACCAATAATAATATCAAACAACCTAACCAATAATAATATCAAACAACCTAACCAATAATAATATCAAACAACCTAACCAATAATAATATCAAACAACCTAACCAATAATAATATCAAACAACCTAACCAATAATAATATCAAACAACCTAACCAATAATAATATCAAACAACCTAACCAATAATAATATCAAACAACCTAACCAATAATAATATCAAACAACCTAACCAATAATAATATCAAACAACCTAACCAATAATAATATCAAACAACCTAACCAATAATAATATCAAACAACCTAACCAATAATAATATCAAACAACCTAACCAATAATAATATCAAACAACCTAACCAATAATAATATCAAACAACCTAACCAATAATAATATCAAACAACCTAACCAATAATAATATCAAACAACCTAACCAATAATAATATTAAACAACCTAACCAATAATAATATAAAAAAATGAACTTATCCACATCCTATACAAATATAAAAAGCTCAATTTTTAAAAAGCAGATAAGACAATACTATAATATTAATAAACCAACAACACATTAAAAATAACATGTTAAAATTTTATCTAAAATGTTTAATCAAAAGAAAGAGAGATTATTTGCAAAATATATAACAAAACAAATCATTTACAAAACATTGTTTCTTTCATTTAAAAAAAATCAGTTTTGTAATACAGTGATAACAATATGGTGAAAAAATGTATCCAAAATAATGGTATAAAGTTAATGGTGATAAAGTGACGTTTTTAACTCAAGAGGTGACTAATGATGATGTAATTAAAAGTGATAAATGGGTTGTTGATTCTGGTTGTTCAGCACATATGTCTAAATTAGAATTGTTTCAAGAAACTACTTCAGTTATTACAACCACTAAAAATAATGAATCCATGAATAAGTGATCTTCAATTGAAAAATTGTAGTTTTAATGATGTTTTATTTGTTCCAAATCGTACTAAAAATCTTTTGTCTGTAAATGAAACAAAGGTGGCTAAAAGATTCAAAAGTAACACTGCTGAAATAATTTCAAATAACATAGTAATATTGAAAGATATAAAAAGAAAAAATCTCTTATAAGAAATTGATTTAAATTGCATTTGTTAAAAATTGTGCTCTTTTGAGAAAGAAAACCTCAATTGTTAAAGGTTGGCATAGAAAATCATGTCATTTAAGTACAGATTACTTGAAAATTTTATAAAAATTTCCAATTGAATAAATATATTTATAATGATTTGAATGAGTTTGACAACTGTGAAATATGTGTGAAATCAAATCTCAATACGCCCATGTCATCATAGGATGGTAAGAATTATTTTGTTAACATATGTTAATTTTAATTGTTTAATATTCCTGATGATGTTGGTACTGTTGGCCAGCGAAAGGCTTTGAATTGTAAATTCAATTATAATTCTTGTATTTGTATTTAGACTTTTGTTCTTTTTACGTTATCCATTGTTTTTCCGTTGCACTGACTTCATGAAGTTAATATATTACTATTGTAAGTAATTTTATCCACCATTAAGTGCAATGATTTTACCTTGTGTGATGAGGCACCTTACGGTCACTTGACCATTGTCGAATCACTGATATTTTTCTGGTGTAGATGTTCGGTCCGTGATGTTGGTATTTGATGACATTACACACATTTTCTCTTGATCTGCGTTTATGATGTTTTTATATAGTATGTCTTCTGTATATGTGGTCTGTAGGTTCATTAAATTGTTGTGTGTGTTTTTATAAATATGGTATTTTTCTAGTGAGTTTAATTCTATTGGGTTATTATTTATTTCAAGTATAGTTAGGTTATTTTTGTAGATTGTTATTTAATGTTTATGTGATATTAGGTGTGCAGCAACATTTGATGCTTTTGTATTTTTATTTTTGAATGCTCCGTAATGTTCTTCAAATCTTATTTTAAATGATCTGGTCGTTTTCCTTATGTAAAATGCATTGCAGTCGTTACATGTAATTTTGTAAACTCCTGATAGGTTATGTTTTTCTGTATTTGTTTTGTGGTTTGTGTTATTAAGATATTCTATTATTTTGTAGTTTGGTTTGTATGTTGGAGTGTAGTATTCTTTGTTGTATATATTTGTTAGTTTTTCTATTTTGTTATTGGTGTATTTATATTTTAGGTAGATTCTTTTATTTTTATCATTTTTGTGTTC
This sequence comes from Prosapia bicincta, assembly GCA_036971475.1. Taxonomy (NCBI): domain Eukaryota; kingdom Metazoa; phylum Arthropoda; class Insecta; order Hemiptera; family Cercopidae; genus Prosapia; species Prosapia bicincta. The sequence continues at coordinate 3,068,046 of JBAIZL010000386.1, read as the reverse complement.
AGGTTGTAGTGTTGTGTTGAGGTTAGGTTTTTTTGTAAATTTATTGTATATGTTTTTTATAAGGTGTTTGTTGTATCCATTTTCTATTGCTATTTTTATAATGTTATCTAATTCTTCATTTAATTTTTGTTTGTTATCCTGTGTGTATTTTATTGCTTTATTTATCATGTTACTGTAAGTGTTAATTTTGTGTGTCCAGGGGTGGTTAGATTTGTAATGTATTGTGGTGTTGTTGGAAGTAGGTTTTCTGTGTACTGTAGTTTCTATTTTATTGTTATTTATATTTAATGTGATGTCAAGATAGTTAATTGTTCTGTTTGTTTCTGTTTCGACAGTGAATTGTATGTTTTCGTTGTATATTTTTAGTTTGTTTAGTATTATGATGTGTTCGTTGTGAATGGTGGGTTGGTTTATTACAAGTATATCGTCTACGTATCTTGTCCATAGTAAAATATTATGTGTGTTTAGTATAGGTTTAATTATTATTTGTTCAAAGTGTTGTAGATATATTTCTGACATGACTGATGATATGGGTGATCCCATGGGGAGTCCATTTGTTTGTTGATAGCATTTATTGTTAAATTGGAAATAATTTTGGTTACATATGTGTTTTGTTATTGTGTATTAGTTTGTTGTTCATTATTTCTATGGTTTCTTCTATTGGGATACTGGGTACATGTTAGTTATGTCATAACTTATTATTTTAGTGTTGTTGTTTGTTTCTATGTTTTTTATTTTATTAATTAATTCGTATCCATTTTTTATATTGTATGTGTTGTTGATTTGTATTTTAGATCTTATTATTTTGTCTAGTATTTTTGCGATTATGTAGGATGGTGCTGTTTTGAAATTTATTAGTGGTCTGAATGGTGTGTCGAGTTTGTGGATTTTTGGTATTCCTGTTAATATTGGTGTGCATGGTTTGAATGGATATAGTCTTGTGTGGTATTTTAATTTATTGTTATAGTTTAGGGTATTTCGGTGTGTGACTATTAGGTTTTTTATTGTAATAAGGTATTTGCTAGTTGGGTCTGGGATTTGTTCGTATTTATTTTCTTTAATGTAGTTAGTCATTGAATCGATGTACTTGGTATTTTCTATTATTACTGGTGTATTTGTTTTATCGGATTTTAATATTAAGTAGTCGTCGTTTTCTAGTTTTTCCCTGAGTTTTATAATTTCTTTTTTATTTATATATTGTACCTTTTTTTGGTTTTTTCCGATTTATTAGGTTAATTTTATTATTAATATTGTTTCTTATGTGTTCAGTATTTTAGTGGATAATTTTGTGGATGTTAGATTCTGTGTCAACTATTAGGTTTTTTATTATTTGTTTTTTGTTGAAATTAGGTAGGTTGTATTTGAAGGAATTTGTTATTATTATTTTTTCTTTTTCAGTAAACTGTGTTTTATTTAAGTTTATGAATTCATTGTTGTTAGAGGTGTGGATTGGTTCTAGGCTATTTTTTAGGTTATGTTGTTGTTTTGATAAATTTTCGATTTTTCTGTTTTGTCTATTTATTGTGTTTGTTTTATGTTTTATTATAATTTGTTGTGTTTTTTCGTGTATAATAGGTGTGAGAGTATCAAAAGTTTTCATTATTTCCAAATTGGTTGTGTAAAATTGTAAGTTGATTTGGATTTTTTTATGGTAGGCAGATTTAATGTTTTCTTTAATTATGTGTAATTCAGCTATTTTTGTTGCTCTATTGATAATTGTATTTTGTTTATTTTTTAAGTGTAATTTAGCGCTAAATTATCACTCATATGCTCATGAAACAATATATATATATATATCTTTAATCTGTGCATCTGTGATATCTGATTTCTATTCTACACAATCTGTGATTACAACTTATATTTATTTTATTTCATTCTCTCATATTTCTTTTTGTGTTTTCTCTTTGATTGACAAAGACCACTGTGTAGTTGAAATATATCATTGGATAAGTGCTTTTATGTGTTTCTATTTCAAGACTACAGAGTGGACTCTTACCAAGGTAAGTCTGTCAATCTCCTAGTCATAAAAATCTAAATAATCTTTATCAACCAAAACTAACCTAAAATATATATATATATATATATATATATATATGGCGAAGTTTGATAGGTAATTATTGTTTGTTAGTGCGAGATGACAACCGAACATCTCAACTCCACAAAACATGACTACATAGACATAACATCTAACCTAATAATTCTCTATAAACAACACAGAAATAACCAACGTTACACAACCAAACAATATGAAATATACACACTTCAAACTACATCCTACACAAATACTCAATACACAATTACATTGTAACTCACACACACTTTTTGACATCATAACTCCTAATACTCACAAAGTACACCTACACCACCATAATATCCCACCCCCACTTTAACACCCTTAACCTATGAAAACCTTGAGATCAGTTACGGTCAGAGTTGACAATGGGAAACATCTCCCAAAAATGCCGTCCTGAATAAATATAAGTAAATGCTACTATAGGCAAGTTTGTAAATATTTACAAGGTTTTTAGTGAAAACTAGTAACTCATGTGAAGATGGAATCAACAAATATGAAGAAACATTTAGTCCAGTAATGAGAAATACTTCCTTGCGGTTATTTTTGCTGTTGGATGTAATATGAATTCTAAAATTAAAAAATTACACACCAAAATAAAATTTCTATATAAAGATATTAAAGGAAACATATTTATACAAAATTCCAAATAAATTTGAACAAAATAACAAATTTTATTAACAATTAAACAAATCTCTATTGAGTTTAAAAAAAGTATTATTATGGAATACAAGATTAAAAATTTTTTTAAAGATAAAGATTTTGTTTAACTTTAAAACTGAGTTGTATTTTCAAGAATGTTCATAATGGCATCGAGCTAACTGCAGACCATGAAAAAATTACTTCTATTTTGAAAAATTTGTGTGAAGAATTTAATTTAAAATATGAAAATTTTTTAAACTTAAAACCGAACATTGTATTTTCAAGAATGTAGACTTCTAAGTTATAATTCCAATCTACGTTGATGACGACATCGAGTCAACTGCAGACCATGAAGAACTTATTTCTATTTTAAAAGATTTTGGTGATGAATTTAATTCATTTATTGATTTAAAATTTAACAAAATGGAAACAAACATGAAGCTAAATAAAATAATGTTTGTTGAATCCATTGTTAAACAATTTTGTATGCAAGATGCTCCACAATCATCAATACCAATTGAAATAAATAATTGTGAAAACAGTCCTACTAATTGTCATTTCCCTTCTGTGAAGCAGTTGGAAATTTACTTCATCTTTCTAATAAAACAAGAACTGATATCGTGTTTACTATAGGAGTAGAAAATACACACATGAATAATCTAACAAATATTGATGTTGAAAATATTAAGAAGGCCTTGAGTTAAATAAAAGTTACAAAATATAATTTAATTAAATTTTGCAAAAATAGTGATATTATGATCTTAAATCCATTTTGTAACTAAGATTTTGCTGGTGGCACAAAAACAAGAAAAAGTACTACTGGTTTTGTAATTTTCTTCTCTAATAGACCTAAAAGTTGGTATTTGCATAGACAACTGATAGGCACTGTTAAGTACGGAATTGTTAACCTCACTTTCCATAAACCACGTTTGTTGACATCTGTCATTACCATCGTATAACCTCGGAACAGCTGGTGTTCCTTACCACAGTTCGATTTCCACCGCCTACTAGACATTCGTTGCCGGCCAGAATCTAGGTTTCTTTTACTGCAAAGAAATAGTTGTGCGATCCAGTTATCAGACGCATTGAGCCTATTCATCTATGTTCTGGACTAGATCTACTAGTTTCAATCTAGTTACTCGTTGTTGTGCATTTCCGTCTTTGTCAAAGTTACACTCTCTTCCAATATGGCTGTTTTCCTAGTGCGGCACGCCAGTTTCTAGTCAAGTGCTTTTAGCCGGTTACATCAGGTTCTAACCGCGTTAAAATATTACACCACTTATTGATTATGTTCAGTTAATGTCTTAAATCCGTTCTAACTATAAATTACCGACGTCAAACTTTAATAGTCTATTAAACTTTAAAGTCAATTTAAACCGCGTTATAAGTTCGAGTGCCATTGTCTTAAGTTAACCGCGTGTTGCTAACATTGCATCAGAACATTAACTCCTTTAACCGCTTGAAGGAATAAACATTTAATGATTCAAGACGTTTTATATTGTTATAAGTTCAGTGAAATTATTAAATTAAAGGTTAAATGAGTTGTAGTTTATGCCACTCTTCGAGAAACTTCTTTGATCTCTGCAAGCTTCCAAACAGGCCTGTTGCATCGAACGACTCACCGCTCTACAAGAACCTCGTACAGTTTGATTGGTAAGTGGTTTAGAATTAACTGCTACTCATGAAACTTGTGTTATCTCTCTTTTAATTATCTTTGGTGTTGAACTTAAATTCAGTGTCGTTTTTATTAATAAAGCAGACCCCATACTGCTCCAACAAAGCGTGGGTGGCTCCTCCGGACTTTATAGTGTAACCTCGTACGATTTGAACTACCCTATTGATTTCTAATAATTCGCATATTTTCTTTCTTTAGTTTTGCTACCAGAACTATACAGGCACATCATCTACTGCTGAAACTTAATTTATAGCTGCTAGTGACTGTTGTTACAAACTGTTATATCTAAAACGTTTCATTTATGAACTTTACATAAAAATGTTTCAATCAATATAAAACAAATGATCAAGGTTCTATTTCTCTAATTAAAAACATTCAATAAAGAAAGCGCAAAATTGTGAAAAAGTTAATGAAACCATAAATAAATTGTCTGTAATAATCATAGAGTATTTTCCTAGTGTTGATTAATGGTGAACAGACATTTTTACTTAAGATGTTATAATAAATAAATTTTAAAACAAAATTATGGTAATAATGGTACTAAATTAAATGATTACAATCATATAAAGTAAAATTATTAAACCAAAGTCTGTAACCATTAAAATTAACTAAAATAACATATCAAACACTATAAAAAATTAACATATAACATCTAACTCTTTGTTAACATAAATTTAACACTTGCCATTTTTTTAGTGTGTATAGTAAATTTTCATTAAAATTTACTAGTAACAAAAAGTAAAATGTGTATAAAGTAGTAAAATCACATCATTTATAAAAAAAACTTAAATTTTAAAACTTGCAGTTTCTGTGTTGTACAAAAAGTAGCAGCTTATATTTTAAATCAATAATAGTCATCGGTATTACATAATAATTGTTTGATATAAAATATTAACAAAAGTATATTTAGGTACAAATAAAATAATATAACATTGATGGCTACATACAAAATATATAGTTTTATATCTATAGAATATAATATATATGCAGAAGTGGATTTGCATGTACTACAACTTCTGAAAACATGTTACATATTGAGTTCAAGAATGTTTATTATTTCATAACCCCCCCCCCCTAACAGTTTATGGTGACTCCCGAGGTTTTGCAGTATCTGTCAAAAGACACTGGCTGCAGTTAGAAATTTGGAACAGGGCTTTTGGGTAAGAGTGGATCTAAAGAGGGATTTCTGCATGGCAGAATGTTTTATTGGGTGGGATGGATCTTGTCATGTTTGAAGGAAAGTATTTATATTGATCCTCTATTCCTCTCCCATCTCTCAAGGCTTAGTGCATGGTCCACACTATAGGAGGTGGCAACAGTGTTGAATGTCTTGGTTGTAAAAAATGTATATATATTAATCAACGTTTTCCCCTTATAGTTCCTATTGTTTTACATTACTAAAACTGAACCCAAACAGCTCATTCTAAAATTAGTTATATATTATCTGTTTATGTTTTTTTCTAAAAACTCTCAAACTTCAGGTTATGTGATTTTTAAGTCAAATGTTTAAGAATGTTAAGAATTTTTGTTTTTTTTCTTATGGCGCTTGTTTATAGTTTCTAAAATCATATCTTCTATAATACTATTTGAAATCATATTTTAAATAACAAATTACCTAAATCATACTGAATTGCTTATATTCTAAAAATTTATACTTTTACAATTTACTCGTATTTTCCAATTTGATACATATTTTCTCATATGAAACATTTTACTTAAAATTCCTTATAAAGGTTTTTCCATATTCAATCCATGTTTCAGTTTCTTAAACTTGTATGATTTAATTCATTTTTTGTAAACATTTAAAGCTATTTAATTTATCTCTGTTTAATACTTCACGGTTTTCAGTTTCCTTTCTTCTCCTTTCTTATTCCTGTCATTCATTATTCCTAGTATCCCCATATTTACTATACAACATTTGGTTGCCGTTTCTAACCAGATATTCGATTTTAAGTACCCCACGATTTTCATCAAAATATATAAAAATTGTTTGTGAATGAAATAAACCCGTCGTCTATAACACAATAAAGGAAACAACGGCAAATGGTAGCGTCCAACTAAACTTTGCTGACGAATCACCGTTCTCGCGGCTGTCATCCAATCTAGACGGCGCGTTGTGGAGTTCACATAATGGTATTTGCTTACCGTGCCCACGTGTACGATTTTAACGAAGAAAGTTATGCCGGCCGACGCAGAAATTCATCAGGGATACGAAAAAAATTATTACAACTCTCGCTCATGCCCCAAAAATTAATAATTGTTAAAAATTGTAATTCCCCCATATGTGGTGCTGGTAAAAATGCACATTGCACACCCTCATTACAATGCTTATACAACGAATCAAAAACATGTTCTGAAGCTATATTGGTAATAATTGTTTGTTATTACTACGGAAGGTTAATTTTATATACCTATGAAGTATCCAGTGAGGATAGATTTGGTTAAAATTGTATACGCTTAGCCAAATGTACACATGTAATGGCTAGAATAGAGATCACGTGACGTCATCTGGCAAAAAGTTTTTAATATTTAAAAGTCTGTACATTACCTGCCAGACTTTTAAATATTAAAAACTATCCTATTTGTATTAATTTTTTACTTTTTATGTTGTTCGTTTGTTTTTAATTTTTGTTTTGTTTTGAGAGACAATGTAAATAGGTTTAGGTATTTTTTCAATCATAAAATAAGTAAAGTTCACATTTTTAACTTTAAAATAAGTCATTACTTTTATCTGATATGTTTTTATGCTTTTAAAAATTCCTATTGATAAATCAAGGTGGAGGTTTTGTGTAGCCTATTACATTAAAACAGAACTTTTAAAAGGTTTTGCCATATGACCAAGATGTTAACTAAATTAATTATTAGAGAACTAGCATGTAAGCTAATATAACTTGAAAAAATCGAGAATCGACTAAAGAATCGAGAATCGAACGGAAAATTTTAGAATCGGAATCGAAAATTTTAGGAATCGGCCCATCCCTAATATAATGTTATCCTACTTGTCTGCTATATAAAGACAGTAATTTCAAGAAGAAAAAAGTAGACTAAATTCAACCTGTACGGAACGAAAGGTTGAATGAATTGAAATCAAGTGTGTTTAATTGCATGCGATTAACTTGTGACGGGAAGTTATGGATACTATTTCCTCCAAATCCATCAAATCAAGAAAATCTTCAACATCACATTTTATTAGCCAAATCAAGCACGGGGAAGAGATTATTTTAAACATTTCCAATAATTAAGAACATAAAACCACAGATAGCGATTTCAGGGAGATAGTTAAGAATTGTTTTCGGAGGCGGGTTTTGCTAGTAACTAAGAGAGTGATTTATTAGGCATTCAAGATAAAACATCCTCAAATATTTCAAGACAAAAATAGGATTGGGAATTTTGCCCATATGACGCTCAGACAGCTCGTGTTCTGCACTTGAAAAAACATTAACATTATTCTTTATACACTTTTACCATAACACTCAAGCGTGTTATGAACAACGTGTCGACACCTCAAATGCAAAGATCCAAACTACATAAAAATAACAAACACATACAACTCTGCACAATTGAACATTAAGAAATATTTTATACTACACTCAACAATTATTCACCTTCACTCAACACATATTCACTTTTATATTATAATTTATACATATTGTATTTTCATCATAATACAAAAAAATTCAAAAATTTAGCTAATTTCGCTATCCTAATATAATCCTCACTCAAACTAAAACAATCAAGATTTTCGTTGCGGTCCGAGTTGACTATGAGCCTAAATCTCTCAAAATGCCTGCCCACAATAAACAAAAACATGCAAATTGTTCGGTTGCATACTTTCAAATTTTTAGTAAAAACTTATCCATCAAATTACTTGCCAAAAACCAATATTTACTGATATTTCTTTGCAAATCCATTGTTCGGCGCTGCGAGTCATTATAGTGGCATATTGACTGATCCCAGAAGGCGAAGCAATTATTGCCAAAATACTGCCTTTTGATTGGTCTGTATCTCCTCCCACTCCCCCCAAAACAACTGTCAAATTCGTAAAGCCTTTAGAAAAAATTATTTCGGCCTCAGACGTGCAGACTTCAAATTAAATTACATGGGCCTCAAATAAATGAAATGTTTATATGTATTATTATAGTTAAAAATGGGGGCGTTTAATTCACGCCAAAATATTATAATATGAACTTCTACGTAATCATCAAACTATATCATTTGGTAGAATTATTAATATTTAGCTGACAGGGTAGGTTTTATAAATTACTTTGGTAATTAAGATCTTCAAATCAAATAAGTAATTACATACTTCACTCGGAACTTGAACTAAGTAATTAAACAATAACTGCCATACCTATAATATAGGTACCTATGACATATTATAATATAATGTGAAACATATCTATGTTTTACATTAACAAATACCAAAATTACCACTTTTCTCTAAAATAATACAACTTGACTGTACCCCATTACAAAAAAAATTAAATAAAATATATATACCTATATAGAATATAATATATAGGTAGCTTAAACTTTTAAAAAATCCTCCAGATTTATTAAAGGTAAAAACTAGGAGTGCCAGGTTTCACAATGTTGACAGTTGTTGGTGGAGTAGGATGAACTACAGACCAATCAAAAGGCAGTATTTGCCTTACATTGCTTCGCCTTCTGGGATCAGTTAATATGCATTATAGTGAGTGCTAATACAGGCAAGTGTCAAATATTAACATATACCCACGTGCATAGGTGTAAAGTAGTAGTTGAAGTTGAATATGAAATCAAATAATATTAAATTTTTAGTTACGATTCAAACTTCAGACGTTTTTGACCTCCTGGCCGCCCCCTCTCCATTCCCTGCACATGCTCTTGTCTGATTTCAATATTTATATTACAATTATAACGAGCGCAATTATTTGATAGAATGTAATAAACGTTTGAACGAATTATATAAATAAAACACATTTTTTTATATTTAAAGGCATAATTTTGTATCATTTCAACACTTTTAGAACGAGTCCCTTTGATATTACAGTTCTTTTCTTTTAGTACCGTATATTCTCTTATTCACTCCTAGGATAGATGGATTGCGTGCCAATAATAACACCACTTGCAGTATGAAGTTTTCAATGGTTTATCATGGTTATTACGTATTATGCTGCTTTAAATGTTTAATAATGTGACTTATCTGACAGTTCACTATTCCTTAATACTTTAACTGATAGGCCTACTCTTAACACACGAGCCGCAACACGCCTAGCGGTAGCGTAGTACAGTCGAATCGTAGTACAGAAAAATCGGGGTATTGGATGCGACTAGACCTTACCCAGCTAGGATCTTCCATCAACGCGCATGCGCGTGACGTAACAGCTGAGAAGCGATGTGACCGAAGAGGTTTACTGCTGCAGTGGGGAAGTAGTATACTTCGTAGATATACTTTAATAAAAGTAGATAGTAATGTTGAATAAAATTATTACCAAATCAATCCTGACTGGATACTTCGTAAGTATATTTTAATAAAAATAGATAGTAATGTTGAATAAAATTATTACCAAATCCATCCTGACTGGATACTTCGTAGGTATACTTTAATAAAAATAGATAGTAATGTTGAATAAAATTATTACCAAATCAATCCTGACTGGATACTTCGTAAGTATATTTTAATAAAAATAGATAGTAATGTTGAATAAAATTATTACCAAATCCATCCTGACTGGATACTTCGTAGGTATACTTTAATAAAAATAGATAGTAATGTTGAATAAAATTATTACCAAATCCATCCTGACTGGATACTTCGTAGGTATACTTTAATAAAAATAGATAGTAATGTTGAATAAAATTATTACCAAATCTATCCTGACTGGATACTTCGTAGGTATATTTTAATGTAGATATAAAAGGAAGAAAACTCACTATGTAAAATTTAAATTTAACTTTGCCATTTTCATCATTCTTGTGTGTGATTGATGACAAAATGATTCAAGAAGTAGTTCTATGCACAAACATCTACATAGATAAGATAAGAAATAAATATAACAGAGAGAGGGATGCTAAATCTACGGATGTAGTTACATGTGCGGTGTTTTGAAGTCAGGTAGACGAAACGTGTTTGCGCCCTGGAACAACAGTCGTGGGACAGGTTGTGAGGCTATCTACGTCACAATCAGTGAGCATAGATTTAGATTTTTAATGCGATGTCTAAGATTTGATGACATACGCAACAGAGAACACCGTAAAGCTGTGGATAAATTAGCTGCTAATAGGTTTATTTTCGACAAATTTGTTTTGAATTCCCAAATTGCATTCAAGCCCACTGATTATCTTACTATAGACAAGCAACGTGTGGCCTTCCGTGGAAAATGCCCGTTTCGACAGTATATGCCGAAGAAACCTGCGAAGCTTGGAGTTAAAATCTATGCTTTAGTATCTTCATCAAACTTCTATACCACTAATTTAGAGGTGTATGTGGGTCAACAGCCAGAGGGCCCATTTCGCAAAAACAACAAAGTGAATGATCTTGTGTGTCGCCTGGTTGAACCAGTAAGTGGTTCACGGAGAAATATCACCGCTGACAATTTTTTTTTCTCAATACCTATGGCTAGAATGCTCTTACAAAAGTCATTGACTTATGTAGGAACCTTAAAAAAAATAAGCCTGAGATTCCTGAGTGCTTTCTTCCAGACTATGAAAGAGGACCAAAATCCAGTTTGTTTGGCTTCCAAGAAAAATGTACGCTCGTGTCTTATGTTCCACAGAAAAATAAGGCTGTATGTGCAATTTCAACTATGCATTATAACAATGCAATTGATGGTGACACAGGAGAAGAGAAGAAACCACTACGTACAATGAGACAAAGCATGGGGTTGACATTTTAGATAAAATGTGTAGACATTTCGATGTATCAAGAAACTCTCGGAGGTGGCCTCTCACAATCTTTTTTCATCTATTGAATGTTGCTGGCGTGAATGCCATGAATATTTACAGAGCAAACAGGAACAGCGAGAATATCAATCGGAAAAAACTTCTCATGGATTTGGCTTTCGAATTGATTGATCCAGCTATTCGACGGCGAGTTACTATGGAAACTTTGCCAAAAGAAATTCGAAGAAGAGGAAAGCTTTTGCTTGGCATCTCAGAGGAAGCCCCATCACTTGGAGAACAACCTGTTGGAGTAGGAAAGTGTTTCCTTTGCAGCAGAAGTAGACATAAATCAACCCGCAAAACTTGTGGAAAATGTCAAAGATGGGTGTGTCCTGAACATCAGAAGAGTGTTTGTAATGACTGCTACGAATAGACAATATTAAGTAAAAAGATTAATTTTTTTGTTTGTGTTTGTGTTTTTAAAAATTGTACCGTACCTACCTTAATATCTTTGGATTATTTTACTTTTCATAGCTGTAAGTACCTTACTAAAATACTATGTATGAAACACTTTTTATGAAGTTATGCAATTTTGTTTTGAATTAAAATACAATTTAATAATTAGGAAATGATTTCAAAGAGTATAATTTATACACCCACGATCTAAAAAGTTGATAAAAATATAACTAAAGGTTAAAAAATAAATAAAATAACTGTGTTCTACAATAGTAGTAGCCTATATGCGACCACTTCCGTAATGTTCGGAGGCGCGACCAATGCAGTGTTAAAGAGAGAAGAAGAAATTAATCAGAAAAATAGAAATAGGAGCATTTAGAAAAAAGTAAGTCATGTCGTGACATATTTGTAGTTCTTAAGCAACAAATCCATATCTTATCTAATCTGACGTGACTGATCAAGAGGAAGTGCCGATGTTGTTCAAGCTATTGGGAGCAACGTTATTCCCCCCTCCCCCCGGATTATTCTAAAGTAGAGTAATTACCTTTAGCCGCTAGTAATTACTGAAACTCTCCGGGTCAATTAAACAATTTATATTGGACATTTTATATTAAAAACATTACATTTATTTTATAATTTGCTTATTGCTCTTTATTAAGTAACAAATTTAAATATTTTAGTTTACATCTATTGAAAATGTTCTCTGACAAAGCTAGCTTTAATGCAATCTGGTATTTTGTAGTTACTGATTTTATTGAAACCAAAAATATTAAAAAAATTCAATTTAAAACATACCTTTTACAATCACTTACACTCACGTGGCTTTGTTGAAACGTTTAATATTAGTTACACCTGTTCATTTTTAAATTTTGAATCAACAAACTAAACGTAACAAAGCCACTAAGAAAATATCCCGTTTTTAATAAATTTAGAAAAGTACATTATTTAAAACTTTAACAAAAATTTTGACAATAGCAGCCCCTGCGATCCTCCTTCTTAGATGCCTAGCGAGGGTATGCTAAAATGCTAGTTCCTACAGAAACTTAACACATGAATTCGGAAATACTCCCCAATTGTGCATTCAGAAACTTTCCTAGGAATCTCCTGCTAGCTCTGTCGATGGAACATCTTTAAAAAAAAACAAAAATCTCTATTAAGCAAAGCCGATTTTACTTTTACTAAGCAACAAATATATCATGTAACATACTTATTTGAAATTGGAATTATTCGGTATGGTACACGGGAGAAAATTTGTAAAACGATGGATTTAAAGCAAAAAAAATTAGTATCAAAAGAATAGAAAAGTTCTTTCTTGGAAGTAACAATATCCACTGAATACACAAACAATAACATAATTAAATATTTAACATGTAAAAATGGATAGAATAACACAATAACTGACAGATTATGACCCAAAATACATACCAAGAACAACTAACAGGAAGAAAAGTAGTTTATCCCATTCACATACATTGACAAATCTCAAAGGTATATAGAAACTGGATTCTATAGAATGATGTAACAAATTCTACATTAGATAAACGGGTTGTACCGCTCAACAAATATTTAAAGGAGACAAGTTTATTAAATATGCCACTTACTCGACTTTTGGTAACTTAGGTCACAAGTAAACGGATATTAACAGTCATCTAGAATTTCTTTACATCAACAAAAAAAGTACCACATCCAAACATAGCAGAACAATATGAAATTTACAAATACAGTAGTTTATCCAAAAGGTAAAATAAAACCACATTGAAAGGGGGTGAAATAACCCGTTTAAAGCCCATGCACTTTTTACCCAGCTATAGTTCAGATGAGGGGTCTCCGAACCGGCCTGTCAGTGTCGTTAATTCGGCCCACAACGGCTAATAGCTTATTGTTGTTCTAATTAAGTTGGTTAGATAAACACAGGATGGTAATAAACTCGTTTAGGTTTACATTCAAGGTAGAGCTTAATGACAAGTATAATATGAAGAAAATTCAACTTAACTATAATAATTAACAAATAATTGAAATTAATCCAACATTATATATATAAATAAATAGGGAGAGAGGAAGAGAGAGAGAGAGAGGGGGGAAGGAGAGAGAGAGAGTCTACTACAACGCCCCGTTCAGTTGATGCTCGACAATGAAGATACTATCAATCTTTGAAAGTTAACTCGCATAAATACCAAGTAAGATTCTTGTTTAGGCATATATATTGTAACATTTTGGAATAGCAAGTAAGAAAGGCACTATGTATAATATAATATAAATATGTAAGTAAATTCAAACCATAAAATAACCAATTATGAAAAAAGAGAAAAATGTAAACATAACCTAAATTGTCAAAATCGTAACATTTAATCACAAGTTTGGAACAATAACCACTATAAAAAAACAATATAATAGAAACAATTTAATGTGTAACAGTTTGAAAAGAACACTAAAACCATGTAAATAAAAGTAAGAGCCTTTAAGTGTTAAGAAAGTGAAACCATTTTAGATTGCACAAATTAACCTAAACGGGATGGCTGGCGTATTAAGTGAGGTGCGCGCGCATTGTGAAGAGAACAGCTGATAATTTAAACTTAGTCGGAAGAAATAATATTTAAATGCAGTTACTTGCAAGAAATTAAAATCTAGTTATTAAGAACATGAAATGTACCAAAGGCAGTGAATACAGCATCCGTAAAGCCGGTAACAACAATTAAAATAAGGAAATAGTTGGTTTAGCCATTTTCAAATAAGTGGCTTAGCGTCGCTTCAGTTGCACACACCTACTCAAGCAAGACAGACGTACTTCAGAATTGGCAAATAAAATTTAACGAATTTAAACTTAGTGCGGGAGAGTTAGTCTTGAATTCAATTAACAGTACAAAATACTTTCAAGAAAATTAGTTGAAATTATTTATTTAGAAAGATTTTATTAAATATTTTGATAAAGGCCGAAAAGTGGAATCTACAATCTAAAACACTTAAGTATCTAGGCTAGATCCATTACTACATTTTGAAATTTTGCAATCAGACATTTATAAAAGAAAAAGAAACCAGTGAATTTATTATAAAATCAAACTATAAAAGGAAACATTTAGAAAGAATATTAAGAGACAATTTTACCTAGAAATAAATTAATTTTGTAACATAGTTTATAACATTTATAGCTTAGATTTTTTTTGTTCTTGTACTTTTGAGTACTAAATAAGATTTCATTATTCAAAATTTAAAACCTACCAGATAACCCGAGATTAAGAGAGCTTGTGCTAAACCAAAATTAAAATCAATTTAGGCTAAATTAAATAAAAACTGTTGCTGCCAAAAGAGAAATACAATTTAGAGTAATAAAACTTAGCCTATTATAATAGAGGAAACTTATAGTAAATTTGTAAAATCTAAAAAAAGAAAAAAATTGTAATTTATTAATAGAACTTATAATTGCTAAGAAATTGTTTTAAATGATACATTAAACTTGTTATTAAAAAAAGAAAGCTCTAGAAAATTTGTTTATCTTAAAATAAATTAGAAAAGTTACTAACCTACCTTGAACTAAAGTGTTAAGAAATGTTATAAAAAACAATTTTTGAAAAAATACATTTTAAAGATTCATCCATAATAATGAAAAAAATAAATTGAAACTAACAATATACATATATATATATATATATATATATATATATATATATATATAGGCCTATGTAAATGTTATAACATATAAAATACTAATGAGACTTATGTAGTTGTATTTTCCACTGACAATAGTTTGCAGTTGTGAACCAATTTTACTTGTATCAATTATTAAGAGAGATTTCAATCAAAAAAATTCGATCACTGCTCGAAGTTTAAAGGAGGGCTGAAGGACTTTTCCGCAACTAAGCCAGCGTACGGCAGTATGATATGGTAAATCAATTTATCCAATCTCTCCAGTAAACTCGCGGGATTCTCTGGGATTCAGCCCAGTGGTTTTAGAAATCCACATATCCAAACACTTTCCGCACAAAGCCTGTCGATGAAGGATACAGTGTATGACTATCGGTTTTGAACCGTTTTGATTTACTACAGCCTTTGACAGACGAGTGACCACTCCTTCATTTTTACCGCACATGTTTTTACCTCTATCAGTTGTAATACATTTCAAGCTTTTCTATCTAAGGTTCTTTTTATTATTATCAACTCTCTTAAGAATATCTTCCCCAGTAGTCGTGCAGACGTTCTTCATACGCTTCGTAGCTGTTATCTACTCCTCGAGTAAAATCCGTTGATTGATTCAACCAAGAACAGAGAAAACCATTCTAGATGTCCAATTGACCTTTTCGGGGCACATTACGTTGGCTACTGCAATTAATGGTTTTGCACGTTCACGATCCACACGAGTTACAGCCTATTGTTCAGGGGCACATTTCGTCGGCCACTGAAATTAATGGTTTTGCACGTTCACGATCCACACGAGTTACAGCCTTTTGTTCAAGGGCACATTTCGTCGGCCACTGCAATTAATGGTTTTGCACGTTCACGATCCACACGAGTTACAGCCTTTTGTTCAAGGGCACATTTCGTCGGCCACTGCAATTAATGGTTTTGCACGTTCACGATCCACACGAGTTACAGCCTTTTGTTCAGGGGCACATTTCGTCGGCTACTGTAATTAATGGTTTTGCACGTTCACGATCCACACGAGTTACAGCCTTTTGTTCAAAGGCACATTTCGTCGGCTACTGTAATTAATGGTTTTGCACGTTCATGATCCACACGAGTTACAGCCTTTTGTTCAGGGGCACATTTCGTCGGCCACTTCAATTAATGGTTTTGCACGTTCACGATCCACACGAGTTACAGCCTTTTGTTCAGGGGCACATTTTGTCGGCTACTGTAATTAATGGTTTTGCACGTTCACGATCCACACGAGTTACAGCCTTTTGTTCAAGGGCACATTTCGTCGGCTACTGCAATTAATGGTTTTGCACGTTCACGATCCACACGAGTTACAGCCTTTTGTTCAGGGGCACATTTAGTCAGCTACTGTAATTAATGGTTTTGCACGTTCACGATCCACACGAGTTACAGCATTTTGTTCAGGGGCACATTTCGTCGGCCACTGCAATTAATGGTTTTGCACGTTCACGATCCACACGAGTTACAGCATTTTGTTCAGGGGCACATTTCGTCGGCCACTGCAATTAATGGTTTTGCACGTTCACGATCCACACGAGTTACAGCCTTTTGTTCAGTATTCAGTTTCGTAAACGTAGATTGCTGCGATTTCAATCCACGCTTCAAAGCTTCAAATTTTTCTGTCCGCAAACTTCCAGTATATTTTGAGTATTTTTTTAGTGTTTTGTTTCATAATGACGTTTAATATTATATTCTTTGAGAACGGCCATGATTTCAATGTAAATCAAACATAATGCCTTCTTACTGGACTCAATTACAAAATATTTAAAGTTACACTGATCTTTGAATGTTCTGCATGCACTGTCTATTTTTCGCTTCTTTTCCATGTTAGTCAATCATAAACAAAAACTGCAAGTCCAGTCAAAATACTGTTCCGACGCTGTCTTTTAAACACGCAAAAAATAAGTTTTAAAGAGTTGCGCACTACAACTTTATTTCACAACACACAGGTTCATTTACTTGGCGTTTCCTCAGGGCACGTACTCGACTACTAGTCCAGATCTAGAAATTGATATTGTCAGGAAAATTTGGCCCTTGGAACTCATTGAAGTAATCAGTATGGGCCAAGGTTGAAGGTTTGGAGACCCCTGGTCTAGATCAACAACTCTTCTCAGCTGCCAAAGCACTGATGAAGACAGTTTAAAGCAGTCGAAAACGTTAAATAACAGTACATTTTTCAGAAATTTACTTAAACTTTACGTTCGACGATTCGTTAATTTGTTAAGTTTAAATAAAGAATCCACACAGAGGATTGAGAGAACTTATGAATGAACCGTTACAGCGTCTTCTCGTTATAAATAGATATCATTGATCACAGATAAAGTGGTCATATCGAGTGCACCAACATTTTCGTTTACCTAGCGGACAATTGTGTTTGTTGTACAAGAATCCACACAGAGGATTGAGAGAACTTATGAATGAACCGTTACAGCGTCTTCTCGTTATAAATAGATATCATTGATCACAGATAAAGTGGTCATATCGAGTGCACCAACATTTTCGTTTACCTAGCGGACAATTGTGTTTGTTGTACAAGAATCCACACAGAGGATTGAGAGAACTTATGAATGAACCGTTACAGCGTCTTCTCGTTATAAACAGATATCATTGATCACAGATAAAGTGGTCATACCGAGTGCACCAACATTTTCGTTTACCTAGCGGACAATTGTGTTTGTTGTACAAGAATCCACACAGAGGATTGAGAGAACTTATGAATGAACCGTTACAGCGTCTTCTCGTTATAAATAGATATCATTGATCACAGATAAAGTGGTCATACCGAGTGCACCAACATTTTCGTTTACCTAGCGGACAATTGTGTTTGTTGTACAAGAATCCACACAGAGGATTGAGAGAACTTATGAATGAACCGTTACAGCGTCTTCTCGTTATAAATAGATATCATTGATCACAGATAAAGTGGTCATACCGAGTGCACCAACATTTTCGTTTACCTAGCGGACAATTGTGTTTGTTGTACAAGAATCCACACAGAGGATTGAGAGAACTTATGAATGAACCGTTACAGCGTCTTCTCGTTATAAATAGATATCATTGATCACAGATAAAGTGGTCATACCGAGTGCACCAACATTTTCGTTTACCTAGCGGACAATTGTGTTTGTTGTACAAGAATCCACACAGAGGATTGAGAGAACTTATGAATGAACCGTTACAGCGTCTTCTCGTTATAAATAGATATCATTGATCACAGATAAAGTGGTCATATCGAGTGCACCAACATTTTCGTTTACCTAGCGGACAATTGTGTTTGTTGTACAAGAATCCACACAGAGGATTGAGAGAACTTATGAATGAACCGTTACAGCGTCTTCTCGTTATAAACAGATATCATTGATCACAGATAAAGTGGTCATATCGAGTGCACCAACATTTTCGTTTACCTAGCGGACAATTGTGTTTGTTGTACAAGAATCCACACAGAGGATTGAGAGAACTTATGAATGAACCGTTACAGCGTCTTCTCGTTATAAATAGATATCATTGATCACAGATAAAGTGGTCATTTTTTTTTTTTTTTTTTTTTTTTTTTTTTTTTTTTTTTTCCTGGCGAAAAACCAATTGTGGTTATCATCGCCAAACAAAATCTAATCGAACGCAATTTTTTTAAATAAATTTAAATACAACAAAAATTAAAAATAACAAAAAAAAAACAACAACAATAAATAACAAAAAACAACAATAAACCTATAACAACGAAAAAATTCTTAAAAAACTAAATAACAAAATAACAACAAAGAACAATATAACTGTAAATAAATAATAACAATATTTAAAACAATAATAGGTAACAGTTTACCAATAAATAAATTTCAATAACAATAACAAGAACACAAAATAAATTAAATTAAAATAAATAAAAGAAACAGAGAATTATATGTATAAAAAAATATATATATTTATGTATTAAATTTTAAAAAATATTTTCAAGTGGTGCAAGAAAGCGATGACTCGGTCAATGGCCGAGGCATCGTCCCTTAGCACCACCTTCAAACTCCCTTTTAAATTAAAAAGGTCACGAATATTGCTTACATTAACACAGTCTACTAAAATATGTTTTATTGTGAAGGTATCACCGCAATATTGGCATATTGGTGGATCTTCACGCCTCATCAAATATCCATGAGTTGCAAAAGAGTGGCCAACGCGAAGGCGTGTAACCACCACTTCCTCCCTACGTTTTGAACGAATTGAAGACCTCCATGGACGGACGGTATCTTTAATTTCCCTCAGCTTATTATGAATCACGGTATGCCACTCGTCATTCCAAGCAGCGAGCAATAAATATTTCGCGAAACACACATAATCGGATGCCATAACTAGTTGAGTAATAGGCACCAAACTTGTAGCTTTCTTCGCCGCTTCATCCGCTTTTGTGTTTCCAAGTATTCCGCAATGTCCAGGAACCCAACAGAAAGTTACCCCCACACCCCTCAATTGAAGCCTGTGTACAGCACACAAAATGTCCCCAACTAAAGGGTTGTTAGAGAAAACATCCTGAAGAGCCTGAAGAGCGCTTTTGGAATCCGAACACAAAAGATAATGCGAAGATCGAGATTGAATGACGGTCAAAGCTTTAAAAATAGCAAATAGTTCTGCCGTGAAAACACTGCAATCTGAGGGCAATCCGTACGTGTAGGTACTACCAGATGCATAAAACGCACACCCAACGCCATTGTCCAGTTTAGATCCATCAGTGAAAATAATTTCACTGTGTTGGTGAGATTTATAAATGGATGAAAATTCCTGGTGGTAGACCACAACAGGAGTATCGTGTTTTATATAACTGGACAATGAAAAATCAAAGCGGGGCGTTTTTATTTTCCATGGAGGTAGATAGCACATTTGTCGTTCAAACATAGTTGGAAGTTGCAACTCAAGGTCATCCAATATTCTTATCGTTCGTATGCCAAATGGAGCGGTCGAACGTTGACGTGTATTGTACACTTGATTTAACGTATTATGAAAGACTATATCAAATGCCGGGTGGTTGGGTTTGCTTCGAAGAACAGAAACGTAAGATATTTGTAGCATCTGACGTCGTCTAGAAAGGGCAGGTTCCCCAGCTTCGACAAGAAGACTAGGGATTGGGCTAGTTCTAAATGCACCAGTAGCCAGTCTAAGTCCAGAGTGGTGGATGGTATCAAGAGTTTTCAGAACTGTAGGTCGTGCAGATGAGTAGACTTGACAACCATAATCTATGCGCGATCTAACGACTGCGCGATAAAACCGAAGCATACTAGTTCTGTCTGCTCCCCAATTCGTACCACTAAGGACTCTTAACATATCCAATTTCTTGCTGCATTTCACCTTCAAATCACGAACATGTGGACTCCATGAGAGTCTTTTATCAAATAAAAGACCCAAAAATCGAACACTATCCGTGGTTTGAAGCTGAGCCCCGTCAAGATAAAGGATCGGCTCCTGGTGTTGCCTACGACGACTAAACGCTACACATTGGGTCTTCGAAGCAGAGAATTTGAAACCTGTAGATTTTGACCATTCCTCTAACCTGTATATTGCTAACTGCAAAGATCCTTCCGCAGTTGCCATACTACGAGCAGGCACATATAAACAAAAGTCATCCACAAAAAGGGAACAGTGTACCGGAGATCGTACATTGCTGGTGATACTATTTATTGCAACGGCAAATAGCGTGACGCTCAGCACGCTGCCCTGCGGTACACCATTCTCCTGTTTATAACTGTTTGAATACGTGCCTCCAAGACGAACGCGGAAAGATCTATTCGAAAGAAAGTTAGCGATGAATGCTAGGATATTCCCTTGTATACTCCATGATTTCAGAGTGTTCAGAATTCCTCTTTTCCATGCCATATCATATGCCTTTTCAAGGTCAAAGAAAACAGCAACGAGCGTTTGACGCAAGAGAAAGGCATCTTGAATAGCGGATTCTAACAAAACCAATTGGTCAACTGATGAGCGTCCTAGTCTGAAACCACATTGTTCGTTGCTAAGAAGGTTGTTGGTTTCTAGGTACCAGACAAGACGGCGGTTGACCATCTTCTCCAGTAGTTTGCACAAGACGCTTGTAAGTGATATAGGCCTGTAACTACTGGGGTTGGTTTTGTCCTTACCTGGCTTCAAAAGAGGAATTACAGTCGATTCTAACCATGCATCGGGGAAAGAGCGCTCCTCGAATAAACGATTGTATACTCGAAGGAGGACAAGTTTCGCCGATGATGGTAGATGTTTTAGCATGGAGTACACAATGGAATCAGGACCTGGTGCAGAATCCTTCGTTGACGCAAGAGCTGACTCCAATTCCCCTATAGAGAAAGGAGTGTTTAAAGGAGAGTCCTCAGACGACCCAACAGTAAACGGTATTGCTTCTTCCTTCAGTTTATAAATCTGGAATAATCTATTATAGGCTGTAGTAGCAGAAAAGTTAGAAAAAGATGTTCCAAGTACATTAGCAATGTCATCACTGTTTGTGATTAATCTCCCATCTGGTTGCTTCAGCGCAATGGCTGGCAACGGAATGGAAGTACCACAAACTGATCTTAGTTTCCTCCACACTGTGGAGGACGGAGTTGTTCGTCTAATTGTGCTAATGTACTGTTCCCAAGAGTTCTTTCTACTCAGCCTAAATATCCTCCGTGCTTTCGCACGGAGTATTTTATATTCCTGAAGGTTTCCATTCGTTGGGTGTCGTTTAAATCTCCTAAGAGCTCTTCGTCGTAAACGGAGGATTTCTGTGCATTCATCGTTCCACCACGGCACAGGCGGTCGGCGTGGATGCGCAGAGGTTTTCGGAATGGTCTTTTCAGCGGCATTTAAAATTGCTTTTGTAAAATTTTCTATATTTTCATCAATGGGTGTCAGATAATCCATGTCAAGTGATACAAGGTAATTCGAGTAGGAGTCCCAGTTGGCTTTTCGCAAAATCCAACTGGAATTTCGAACATAACAGGTTTGGGAGTCACATAAACTGATCTTAATAGGCACATGGTCGCTTCCATACAAATCATTGAGTACCGACCATGTGCATCTAGTAGCTAATTGAGGGCTGCAAATCGATAGATCAACAGCTGTCCATCCACCAGTAGATGCTGCTAAATGAGTAGGAGAACCGTCATTTAGCAGACATAAGTCTAGTTCAGTTCTTGCACTTTCAACAATATCACCTCGAGAGTTCCTAGTCGGAGATCCCCAAGACGAATGGTGGGCATTAAAATCCCCTACCAATAAGAACGGAGTTGGTAACTGGCTTATCAAATTTACTAAATCACTGTGATGCAGGTTTTCTTGTGGTGGCAAGTAGACACAACACACAGTGATTTTATACGGGACAGCTGTTTGAACGGCTACTGCTTGTAAAGGAGTTATTAAGTTTAGAGAAACAGCATCGATACAGTCACGGGCTAGGATGGCTACGCCACCTCTAGCTCGATCTTCTGTAACGAAGTCCGATCTAAAAACTGAATACTCCCTTAAATGGAAATTATGCGATTCGTGGAGATGTGTCTCCTGTAGACATACAAACATTGGGTACACATCTCGCACGAGTACTTTAAGTTCTTCTATGTGACTCCTAACACCGTTGACGTTCCATTGTATCACTGACTTGTTAATTGCAGACATTTATTAACTCAGCAATGGATTGATCTGACACCCATTGGTGCTCTCTCCTTTCTTGCCTGGGACGTTTTTAGACGTCTCAGGCTTACATTTCTCAGATTCCATATCCACCCGTTCAGGGATGGAATCTGAGGAAGTTTTGGGTTTAGGAGGTTTA
This sequence comes from Prosapia bicincta, assembly GCA_036971475.1. Lineage (NCBI taxonomy): Eukaryota > Metazoa > Arthropoda > Insecta > Hemiptera > Cercopidae > Prosapia > Prosapia bicincta. The sequence goes on along the minus strand of JBAIZL010000386.1, from coordinate 3,044,907 downwards.
GTTTTTACATTCCCTCCTTTGTTAGCATTTTGCTTAATACCCGGTAACGACGGTGGCGATGTGGTCTGACGTAACACTGGTTTACGTGGTTTCGATTTTTCCAACGTCTTCTGCACAGAAGGTTTATTACCCGTTGATAATATCTTCTGCACAGAAACACAAGGCTCACTTAGTGACTTATTTCGTGCTCCAATCCCCCCAGTGGAAGGGATAGGTACACGAGGCAAAACACTATCCGTTGCTGCAGGTTGTGCCAAATTTAGAGACGATCCATTTGTGACTAAGCACAAAAGGCGAGACACTTGTTCAGTTAGAGCTTCAATCTTCTTGGACAGCTCAGCACAGTTGGTACAAGACGATTTCGAAGCGGTCAGAGTAGCGGCATAAGTCTTACTGTCTGCCTTTGGCTGAGTGGATCTATAGAGTTTTTTGGCCTCTGGAAACGACAGCTTGTCTTTCGCCATGATGCCTAAGATAGCTTTCTCTTCCTTGAAAGTAGGACAGTTGTAGGATCGCGCTGGGTGGTCACCACCACAGTTGGCGCATTTCGGAGAATTAACACATTCCTTGTCATCATGGCCTTCAACGCTACATATGCCGCATACGTTCTGCTTCGAACACGTAGAGCTGATATGCCCAAATCGCAGGCACTTGAAGCAGCGCCTAGGGTTAGCCACGTATGGTCTCACTGAGATCCTTTGGTAACCTGCATGCAAGTATTCGGGTATTTCCGGTTTTCCAAATGTGACTATAAAAGAAGCTGTTGCTACTTTTTCTCCTTTGTCCATTTTCATTATGGGGATAACCTCCGTAACTAACTGAGAAGACAGTTCGGACTTTATTTCATCGATTGGAAGGTGCATTAAATCCCTACATGTGATGACCCCCTTTGAGTAATTCAAGGATCTGTGGGGAGCCACAGATACCATGACCTGGTCAAAGAAGGAGGTCATTTTTGATAGAGAGCGGGTTTGTCTGTCGGTGGAAGTCGCAACTAAAAGTGTTCCGTTTCGAAGTTTCTTAATAGAGGCTACTGGGCCTCCAGCACACGCAGTAATAGCCTTGTTAATTAGGAAAGGAGAAACTTTTGAAAGATCTTTCCCTTCTTCGGCACTAGAAACAACTAAATATTTTGCTGATGGCAATGTCTGCGACGTTGCCACCATCAACTTTTTACTCAAATCCTTTTGTATATGATCGTCAGGAGAATCCTGGCGTGTCCTCTTCAGACTAGTCATATTTGACGTGGTTTTGGAATCCATAAATATTTTTTGCCAGCCATCGTGTCAAGCGTTACGGGCGAGACTATAGGAACGGGTACACCCTTGGATCACATTAAGATCATTTCCAACCCTCAGAACTCTGAGGCCTATAGCTTTTCTCCTTAGCTCGACTGGATGGGCATCAGTCGAGGACTCGTAATACTGTGCACAGGCTCCGACACCCGTGCACCGCGGACACTCCCTGACCAAGGACCGAAGCGGCTGGTAGACCAGAAACCGCGCTTACGTCTTCGGCAGAGCAAGCTCACATCAGCGTCCCAGACCAGAGTTTGTCACGCTCTGGACTTTTCAGCACTCCCAACGCGCAACGGTTCTGACCAGTCAAAATTCCCTAAGCGAAGATGTAAGTGTTGAAATGCGTATAGATTGTGTTGGTGTGTGTATGTGTGTGTGTATGTTTTTGTGAGTGGTGTAGTGTTAGGCTAGGGTACCGCGAGGGACGCCAAATCCCTCGTAGGTGCGGCTAGTCCGCACCCCCCTGCGGGAATAAAGTGGTCATATCGAGTGCACCAACATTTTCGTTTACCTAGCGGACAATTGTGTTTGTTGTACAAGAATCCACACAGAGGATTGAGAGAACTTATGAATGAACCGTTACAGCGTCTTCTCGTTATAAATAGATATCATTGATCACAGATAAAGTGGTCATATCGAGTGTACCAACATTTTCGTTTACCTAGCGGACAATTGTGTTTGTTGTACAAGAATCCACACAGAGGATTGAGAGAACTTATGAATGAACCGTTACAGCGTCTTCTCGTTATAAATAGATATCATTGATCAAAGATAAAGTGGTCATATCGAGTGCACCAACATTTTCGTTTACCTAGCGGACAATTGTGTTTGTTGTACAAGAATCCACACAGAGGATTGAGAGAACTTATGAATGAACCGTTACAGCGTCTTCTCGTTATAAATAGATATCATTGATCAAAGATAAAGTGGTCATATCGAGTGCACCAACATTTTCGTTTACCTAGCGGACAATTGTGTTTGTTGTACAAGAATCCACACAGAGGATTGAGAGAACTTATGAATGAACCGTTACAGCGTCTTCTCGTTATAAACAGATATCATTGATCACAGATAAAGTGGTCATATCGAGTGTACCAACATTTTCGTTTACCTAGCGGACAATTGTGTTTGTTGTACAAGAATCCACACAGAGGATTGAGAGAACTTATGAATGAACCGTTACAGCGTCTTCTCGTTATAAATAGATATCATTGATCACAGATAAAGTGGTCATATCGAGTGCACCAACATTTTCGTTTACCTAGCGGACAATTGTGTTTGTTGTACAAGAATCCACACAGTGGATTGAGAGAACTTATGAATGAACCGTTACAGCGTCTTCTCGTTATAAATAGATATCATTGATCAAAGATAAAGTGGTCATATCGAGTGCACCAACATTTTCGTTTACCTAGCGGACAATTGTGTTTGTTGTACAAGAATCCACACAGTGGATTGAGAGAACTTATGAATGAACCGTTACAGCGTCTTCTCGTTATAAATAGATATCATTGATCACAGATAAAGTGGTCATATCGAGTGCACCAACATTTTCGTTTACCTAGCGGACAATTGTGTTTGTTGTACAACAATCCACACAGAGGATTGAGAGAACTTATGAATGAACCGTTACAGCGTCTACTCGTTATAAATAGATATCATTGATCACAGATAAAGTGGTCATATCGAGTGCACCAACATTTTCGTTTACCTAGCGGAAAATTGTGTTTGTTGTACAAGAATCCACACAGAGGATTGAGAGAACTTATGAATGAACCGTTACAGCGTCTTCTCGTTATAAATAGATATCATTGATCACAGATAAAGTGGTCATATCGAGTGCACCAACATTTTCGTTTACCTAGCGGACAATTGTGTTTGTTGTACAAGAATCCACACAGAGGATTGAGAGAACTTATGAATGAACCGTTACAGCGTCTTCTCGTTATAAATAGATATCATTGATCACAGATAAAGTGGTCATACCGAGTGCACCAACATTTTCGTTTACCTAGCGGACAATTGTGTTTGTTGTACAAGAATCCACACAGAGGATTGAGAGAACTTATGAATGAACCGTTACAGCGTCTTCTCGTTATAAACAGATATCATTGATCACAGATAAAGTGGTCATATCGAGTGCACCAACATTTTCGTTTACCTAGCGGACAATTGTGTTTGTTGTACAAGAATCCACACAGAGGATTGAGAGAACTTATGAATGAACCGTTACAGCGTCTTCTCGTTATAAATAGATATCATTGATCACAGATAAAGTGGTCATATCGAGTGCACCAACATTTTCGTTTACCTAGCGGACAATTGTGTTTGTTGTACAAGAATCCACACAGAGGATTGAGAGAACTTATGAATGAACCGTTACAGCGTCTTCTCGTTATAAATAGATATCATTGATCACAGATAAAGTGGTCATATCGAGTGTACCAACATTTTCGTTTACCTAGCGGACAATTGTGTTTGTTGTACAAGAATCCACACAGAGGATTGAGAGAACTTATGAATGAACCGTTAGAGCGTCTTCTCGTTATAAATAGATATCATTGATCACAGATAAAGTGGTCATATCGAGTGCACCAACATTTTCGTTTACCTAGCGGACAATTGTGTTTGTTGTACAAGAATCCACACAGTGGATTGAGAGAACTTATGAATGAACCGTTACAGCGTCTTCTCGGTATAAATAGATATCATTGATCACAGATAAAGTGGTCATATCGAGTGCACCAACATTTTCGTTTACCTAGCGGACAATTGTGTTTGTTGTACAAGAATCCACACAGAGGATTGAGAGAACTTATGAATGAACCGTTACAGCGTCTTCTCGTTATAAACAGATATCATTGATCACAGATAAAGTGGTCATATCGAGTGCACCAACATTTTCGTTTACCTAGCGGACAATTGTGTTTGTTGTACAAGAATCCACACAGAGGATTGAGAGAACTTATGAATGAACCGTTACAGCGTCTTCTCGTTATAAATAGATATCATTGATCACAGATAAAGTGGTCATATCGAGTGCACCAACATTTTCGTTTACCTAGCGGACAATTGTGTTTGTTGTACAAGAATCCACACAGAGGATTGAGAGAACTTATGAATGAACCGTTACAGCGTCTTCTCGTTATAAATAGATATCATTGATCACAGATAAAGTGGTCATATCGAGTGTACCAACATTTTCGTTTACCTAGCGGACAATTGTGTTTGTTGTACAAGAATCCACACAGAGGATTGAGAGAACTTATGAATGAACCGTTAGAGCGTCTTCTCGTTATAAATAGATATCATTGATCACAGATAAAGTGGTCATATCGAGTGCACCAACATTTTCGTTTACCTAGCGGACAATTGTGTTTGTTGTACAAGAATCCACACAGTGGATTGAGAGAACTTATGAATGAACCGTTACAGCGTCTTCTCGGTATAAATAGATATCATTGATCACAGATAAAGTGGTCATATCGAGTGCACCAACATTTTCGTTTACCTAGCGGACAATTGTGTTTGTTGTACAAGAATCCACACAGAGGATTGAGAGAACTTATGAATGAACCGTTACAGCGTCTTCTCGTTATAAACAGATATCATTGATCACAGATAAAGTGGTCATATCGAGTGCACCAACATTTTCGTTTACCTAGCGGACAATTGTGTTTGTTGTACAAGAATCCACACAGAGGATTGAGAGAACTTATGAATGAACCGTTACAGCGTCTTCTCGTTATAAACAGATATCATTGATCACAGATAAAGTGGTCATATCGAGTGCACCAACATTTTCGTTTACCTAGCGGACAATTGTGTTTGTTGTACAAGAATCCACACAGAGGATTGAGAGAACTTATGAATGAACCGTTACAGCGTCTTCTCGTTATAAATAGATATCATTGATCACAGATAAAGTGGTCATATCGAGTGCACCAACATTTTCGTTTACCTAGCGGACAATTGTGTTTGTTGTACAAGAATCCACACAGAGGATTGAGAGAACTTATGAATGAACCGTTACAGCGTCTTCTCGTTATAAACAGATATCATTGATCACAGATAAAGTGGTCATATCGAGTGCACCAACATTTTCGTTTACCTAGCGGACAATTGTGTTTGTTGTACAAGAATCCACACAGAGGATTGAGAGAACTTATGAATGAACCGTTACAGCGTCTTCTCGTTATAAATAGATATCATTGATCACAGATAAAGTGGTCATATCGAGTGCACCAACATTTTCGTTTACCTAGCGGACAATTGTGTTTGTTGTACAAGAATCCACACAGAGGATTGAGAGAACTTATGAATGAACCGTTACAGCGTCTTCTCGTTATAAATAGATATCATTGATCACAGATAAAGTGGTCATACCGAGTGCACCAACATTTTCGTTTACCTAGCGGACAATTGTGTTTGTTGTACAAGAATCCACACAGAGGATTGAGAGAACTTATGAATGAACCGTTACAGCGTCTTCTCGTTATAAATAGATATCATTGATCACAGATAAAGTGGTCATATCGAGTGCACCAACATTTTCGTTTACCTAGCGGACAATTGTGTTTGTTGTACAAGAATCCACACAGAGGATTGAGAGAACTTATGAATGAACCGTTACAGCGTCTTCTCGTTATAAATAGATATCATTGATCACAGATAAAGTGGTCATATCGAGTGCACCAACATTTTCGTTTACCTAGCGGACAATTGTGTTTGTTGTACAAGAATCCACACAGAGGATTGAGAGAACTTATGAATGAACCGTTACAGCGTCTTCTCGTTATAAATAGATATCATTGATCACAGATAAAGTGGTCATATCGAGTGCACCAACATTTTCGTTTACCTAGCGGACAATTGTGTTTGTTGTACAAGAATCCACACAGAGGATTGAGAGAACTTATGAATGAACCGTTACAGCGTCTTCTCGTTATAAATAGATATCATTGATCACAGATAAAGTGGTCATATCGAGTGCACCAACATTTTCGTTTACCTAGCGGACAATTGTGTTTGTTGTACAAGAATCCACACAGAGGATTGAGAGAACTTATGAATGAACCGTTACAGCGTCTTCTCGTTATAAATAGATATCATTGATCACAGATAAAGTGGTCATATCGAGTGCACCAACATTTTCGTTTACCTAGCGGACAATTGTGTTTGTTGTACAAGAATCCACACAGAGGATTGAGAGAACTTATGAATGAACCGTTACAGCGTCTTCTCGTTATAAATAGATATCATTGATCACAGATAAAGTGGTCATACCGAGTGCACCAACATTTTCGTTTACCTAGCGGACAATTGTGTTTGTTGTACAAGAATCCACACAGAGGATTGAGAGAACTTATGAATGAACCGTTACAGCGTCTTCTCGTTATAAATAGATATCATTGATCACAGATAAAGTGGTCATATCGAGTGCACCAACATTTTCGTTTACCTAGCGGACAATTGTGTTTGTTGTACAAGAATCCACACAGAGGATTGAGAGAACTTATGAATGAACCGTTACAGCGTCTTCTCGTTATAAATAGATATCATTGATCACAGATAAAGTGGTCATATCGAGTGCACCAACATTTTCGTTTACCTAGCGGACAATTGTGTTTGTTGTACAAGAATCCACACAGAGGATTGAGAGAACTTATGAATGAACCGTTACAGCGTCTTCTCGTTATAAATAGATATCATTGATCACAGATAAAGTGGTCATATCGAGTGCACCAACATTTTCGTTTACCTAGCGGACAATTGTGTTTGTTGTACAAGAATCCACACAGAGGATTGAGAGAACTTATGAATGAACCGTTACAGCGTCTTCTCGTTATAAATAGATATCATTGATCACAGATAAAGTGGTCATATCGAGTGCACCAACATTTTCGTTTACCTAGCGGACAATTGTGTTTGTTGTACAAGAATCCACACAGAGGATTGAGAGAACTTATGAATGAACCGTTACAGCGTCTTCTCGTTATAAATAGATATCATTGATCACAGATAAAGTGGTCATATCGAGTGCACCAACATTTTCGTTTACCTAGCGGACAATTGTGTTTGTTGTACAAGAATCCACACAGAGGATTGAGAGAACTTATGAATGAACCGTTACAGCGTCTTCTCGTTATAAACAGATATCATTGATCACAGATAAAGTGGTCATATCGAGTGCACCAACATTTTCGTTTACCTAGCGGACAATTGTGTTTGTTGTACAAGAATCCACACAGAGGATTGAGAGAACTTATGAATGAACCGTTACAGCGTCTTCTCGTTATAAATAGATATCATTGATCACAGATAAAGTGGTCATATCGAGTGCACCAACATTTTCGTTTACCTAGCGGACTGTTCTTTCGAATAAGTTAAAGACTAACATTCGATCACTGTGGATACAGCTACATTGCAACTATCTTTTAGTCAACTTTAAAATAGTTTTAAAGAAGATTTCATAAAGGAAACACTCGTAGGTCCAAATCGGTCAATGTTTTAGCAAGTAATAAAAATGTGGTTGAAACTCTCGCTCCTGATCAGTTTTCATAATTATTCCAACTACGCTTGTTCTGCTATGTTACGTTCTATTCTACCTCTGGCATAATCGCAATAAGTCTATCATTGATCAAGTCTCTGCAAGTTATTACTCCCTTCGAAGAGTTCAAAGATCAAGATCGTTTGATCTGGTTGAAGAAGGCCATTAGTAGAAACGAATGGCATTGTTTCTTATTTGATGTTGGCATAAGTTAACGTCAATTCTGTAACCTTTTAATAGAAAATTTAGGGCATCATGTAATTCTAGTAAACACCTTGTTAATTAGAAAGAGAATGCATCAGCATCACAGGTGAAAGATTGACGAGCTCTAACTCTTTCTAGCATTTTCAAGACTGTCCGGATCAGTGTGTGTGTGTGTAAGCATGCGCGCGCTTAGTGAAGGATGTCTGAATAGGTAGGAGTGAAACAAGTGTTCCTTTTGACTGAAGCAAAGAGAGGGATGCTAAGCCCCTGCCATCAAGTGCATCTAGACAGCACACCTCTTGAGTGTCAAATATACTGATATAAGGTCTACCTGTCAAGAAACGTAAAGTGTAATATTTGAACTGTGAAATATCAATCACTAAGCACAAATATCAGAAAAACTACTTTTTAAAACCTATTACATTTTTTTAAGGTATTGTACCTAAGTCGGACAAACCTCAGGGTTTTTAATGAAATAGTAGGCTGCACTACTAAGAGTAGACTAGTGGCCTGATCATCGGCTATGATTAGGCCAATCAGTTAATCCTCACGATTATAATACGAGTAGTATAGACAACAAAATCCACGACTGAAATAGTGGTTTAAAGATCATCAAGTAAAACGATGTTCGTTTAATGGAAAATAACGATACTTGGGCTGTAATGTTTTTTGGTTACTTTAACCTCACCCACAAAAAAAATAATAAAAATTCTAATTATAAGTGAAAAGAGAAGTTAGTTGCAGTAAAACATAGTTAATAAGATGAGTGTTCAAATATCAATACTAGAGGTAAGACACCTCAATACGCCTTTATTCCGTTATCAAAAAGCCTTGTGTGAGAAAAAATTAAATCTTTCAAAAGTAATGTAGGCTAAAGATGGATTAAGATTCACTCTTCTAAACAAGACAATTAGAGAGAAGTCAGTATCCAGATGTTGCGCATCATTGTTACGTACATTAACTAACGTAATCGCCGTATTCACCGTAGGGTAATTGTGCGACTCGGGCATGTTTAAGAAGACAGAATGTCTAATTCTATAAGTTTTGTAATCGCCGTATTCACCAAATAACCGTGTGTAAAGGTTTTACGTAGTCTAAGGTTAAAAGTTAGGAGGATGTGTCGAGCTTATAAAATTAAAGTAAATTTAAATATGGTTATAAGAATCTACTTAAATTTTAAGCTAAACGCAACTGTTTCAAAGGTGTTTAATAATACGATCTAAGTGCTGTGATTTTAACAGGGTTTGTTGATTTATTGTTTTAGTTTTGTGTTCTGATAAGAATGTAAATTTCTTGAGGTTTTTTGTTATTGTTAATGGGAAGAATTTCTAGATCATTGTTGACGTTTATGGAACTATGATGTGTTCACATTATCTGTGATTAATAAAAGATTACTGACTGTCATTTTTAGTTGAGAGAGAGAAAGTGTGTGTGTGTGTGTGTGTGTGTGTGTGTGTGTGTGTGTGTGTGTGTGTGTGTGTGTGTGTGTGTGTGTGTGTGTGTGTGTGTGGGTGTGTGCGGGCGCGCGTGCGTGCGTGCGTGTGCGTGTATGTGTGTGCGCGCGCGTGTGTGTGTGTGTATGTGTGTGCGCGCGCGCGTGCGTGCGTGCGTGCGTGCGTGCGTGCGTGTGTGTGTGTGTGTGTGTGTGTGTGTGCGTGTATGTGTGTGTGTGTGTGTGTGTGTGTGTGTGTGTGTGTGTGTGTGTGTGTGTGTGTGTGTGTGTGTGTGTGTGTGTGTGTGTGTGTGTGTGCGCGTGCGTGTATGTGCGTGTGTGCGTGTGTGTGTGTGTGTGTGTGTGTGTGTGTGTGTGTGTGTGTGTGTGTGTGTGTGTGTGTGTGTGTGTGTGTGTGTGTGTGTGTGTGTGTGTGTGTGTGTGTGTGTGTGTGTGTGTGTGTGTGTGTGTGTGTGTGTGTGTGTGTGTGTGTGTGTGTGTGTGTGTGCGTGCGTGCGTGCACGCGCGCGTGCGTGTGTGTGCGTGCGTGCGTGTATGTGTGTGCGTGTGTGTGTGTGTGCGAGAGAGAGAGAGAGAGAGCTGCGGCTTGTTTGGTCAATGTAGAGTTTGCAAAATTTTATTTTGTATATAACTGGCACTTGAAATTTAAATTTTTTCTGTTACGATATCTTTACATATAAAACAAAAACGTGTTAGTTACACGACTTATAACTCGAAAACTACCGAACCGATTGGCTTAAAATTTTACATGAAATTTCATTAAATACCCGAAGGAGATGTATGCTTATATTTGTTATGAAAATCCTTAGGGATCCGCCATACTCTTCTTCAATGTTATATATGTACATATACTTAAACATGAAACAAATTATGGTTAGTTACCCCATTTACAACTCCAAAACTCTCTGAAAATTGATACTTAGAGGGTTGTCTGGTATGCTGAGTTAAAGAATAATATTAGTTATATAGACTATATAATTGGCAATAATAGGCTACATATATATAATGAAAATAAATATCAAATGTATTTTACTGCTTGGGTTGCAATGGTTGGCTTTAAACAGCTGCTATATGGATTATATTTAACTAGACATTATCATTGAAGTGTTTTTTTAAAAAATATTTCGGATATTTTAAATAACAAAGCAGTTTTCGGATATCAACATAAAAATTATACATCGACAATTATAGATTATTGTAATAATTTAGTACAATAAAAATGTAAATAAAAATTTAGAGAACAAATGACACCTGTAAAATAGACAGATATCAATCATGTTACCATTAATCATGCCGCGTAAAAAAATATCTGATCTTTCAAAACATAACTGTAATGCATTAATACTAAGCCTATAAACTTTGTAACATTACAATTCGCAAGAGAAGAACACCGAGTTAATATGGGCAGAACTTGAAACTGGTCAGTCGGAAATGAGAAATCATCAACCTTATCTCAAAGATCAACAACGAGATAATCTTCGAATCACTAGAAGAATGTGTTCAAGCATTTCTATACGATCACCTAGCTCGCATCCTTCCGTTATCATTGGAATGAACGTTGCTTGCGAGCATTATGGCACATTAGGGAAACGCCTGGATTGTTTTGTCTAAATGGACTCCGCCACCTGAACCACTGCATTCATTGCTTCGTGCCGAGACAATAGAATCAATACATTTTCTAGAGAACACTTGAAAAAATAAAATGGATGTTTTCAAATGACTTCATTTGACGCAGATGTTATTAGAGAACAAGGATTTAAACAAACATTAAAAAACACAGACTCACCATAAAATTGGGGCATTTCAACCTCTAGAAGATGAAGATTATAAGTTCTTACAAAAATACTTCATGGCCTTTATGGAGGAACAACGTGATTGGCGTCAAGAGATAAACCAACTAATAAAATAGCAATTGTTGGAGATTTGCAGCAAGTACTTCACGAACATCATGCATTGGTCAGGATGTTCAAGACTGCGTTGGAGCGTATACCAAATGATGAATACAATACTACGTTTACGTGTAATCCGCAATGGATTGAAATTGTTAAAATGCTTCTTCCCAAACAGAGATCAAGCGATCGATACTAGATCACCGCGGCGTACTCAAACATAAATTCGGTCAATGATGGAACTACATTGTTAAGCAACGCGTCTTTAGTGATACTCGATGCTGGATGTATTCAATCGAATGGGGAAAAAAGGATTGCCGCATGCACACGTTCTTATTTGGTTAGTAAAACAAATAGATATGATCATATGTGCTGGGATTCCAAATTCAGAACTACACGATATTGTCGTTAGGAATATGATTCATGGACTCACCATCAACCCACTATCACCATGCATGGTCGACGGGAAGTGTTATGAACAAAAGATTGTTGTTACCCACAACCATTGACCATGGAGACCATGTTATCCACTGTATCGTCGTAGGTCACCCGAACTATCATAACGAAGGTGAAGAGAAAAGATTTCATGGTTGAATGAAGCGTAGACCATAGCAATCCTGTGAAGTCCAGCATCTGTAAATACACCACAAAAGGAAACGATGTAGCGGTTTTTCCATACTGACGAATAATAGCAACGAAGAATTTATGCGCTATCAAGTTGGACGATATGTAAACTGCAATTTGGTGGATATTCTCAATCCCTATTCATGAACATCATCTGTAAACACGCCACAAAAGGAAACGATGTAGCGGTTTTTCCATACTGACGAATAATAGCAACGAAGAAATTATGCGCTATCAAGTTGGACGATATGTAAACTGCAATTTGGTGGATATTCTCAATCCCTATTCATGAACATCATCTGTAAATACACCACAAAAGGAAACGATGTAGCGGTTTTTCCATACTGACGAATAATAGCAACGAAGAAATTATGCGCTATCAAGTTGGACGATATGTAAACTGCAATTTGGTGGATATTCTCAATCCCTATTCATGAACATCATCTGTAAATACACCACAAAAGGAAACGATGTAGCGGTTTTTCCATACTGACGAATAATAGCAACGAAGAAATTATGCGCTATCAAGTTGGACGATATGTAAACTGCAATTTGGTGGATATTCTCAATCCCTATTCATGAACATCATCTGTAAACACGCCACAAAAGGAAACGATGTAGCGGTTTTTCCATACTGACGAATAATAGCAACGAAGAAATTATGCGCTATCAAGTTGGACGATATGTAATCTGCAATTTGGTGGATATTCTCAATCCCTATTCATGAACATCATCTAAATGATGAAGGCAGTGCATCTAGAGAATGGTCAATAAGTATGTTTTAACACGTCTAATGCTGCCCAACAAGCTGAAACACCTGAAGGGACAACATTGACTAGTTTCTTTAAGATTTGCGAAAGCGATCCGTTTGCAAACGTCGTTTTGCTCTGAAATGCCAAGTTATTACATTCGGAACGCTTTATTTTAAAATTTTCAACGTAGGAAAAATGTAGATCCTGTGCGTTCTACTGATGATCTTGGTCATATTTATACATTTCATCTTAACAGATGAATGCTTTTATGTTATTGTTGGTGAATGTTCGTGAGCCAACCATGTTTTGAATCAATAAGAACAGTTAATACAGTGCCAAACATTTCGTGTTGCATGTTAAGAACTCAATATGCTTGAAAACGATAACCATAGGGACACGACAATCGCTGAAACAACTGTTTCTCCATTTCCAATTCAGATATGCACGTTATTTGCTAAAATCATTTCGACATATTTTCCATCGAATCCACGTGACCTGTGGGCAAATACAAGGATAATATGTCATAGGACATTTTACATCGAGTTCGTATCAGTTCCCCTGTTGTACCAACGACAGAAGGAAGTCTATGATACATTAATTACCACAATCAGTTAAAAGAATGTACCCCTGTTGTACCAACAACAAAAGGAAGTCTATGATACATTAATTACCACAATCAGTTAAAAGAATGTACCCCTGTTGTACCAACAACAGAAGAAAGTCTATGATACATTAATTAATTACCACAATCAGTTAAAAGAATGTACCCCTGTTGTACCAACGACAGAAGGAAGTCTATGATTCATTAATTACCACAATCAGTTAAAAGAATGTACCCCTGTTGTACCAACGACAGAAGGAAGTCTATGATTCATTAATTACCACAATCAGTTAAAAGAATGTACCCCTGTTGTACCAACAACAGATAGAAGTCTATGATACATTAATTACCACAATCGGTTAAAAGAATGTACCCCTGTTGTACCAACAACAGATAGAAGTCTATGATACATTAATTACCACAATCAGTTAAAAGAATGTACCCCTGTTGTACCAACAACAGAAGGAAGTCTATGATACATTAATTACCACAATCGGTTAAAAGAATGTACCCCTGTTGTACCAACAACAGAAGAAAGTCTATGATACATTAATTACCACAATCAGTTAAAAGAATGTACCCCTGTTGTACCAACCGAAGTCTATGATACATTAATTACCACAAACAGTTAAAAGAATGTACCCCTGTTGTACCAACAACAGATAGAAGTCTATGATACATTAATTACCACAATCGGTTAAAAGAATGTACCCCTGTTGTACCAACAACAGAAGAAAGTCTATGATACATTAATTAATTACCACAATCAGTTAAAAAAATGTACCCCTGTTGTACCAACAACAGAAGGAAGTCTATGATTCATTAATTACCACAATCGGTTAAAAGAATGTACCCCTGTTGTACCAACAACAGAAGGAAGTCTATGATACATTAATTACCACAATCGGTTAAAAGAATGTACCCCTGTTGTACCAACAACAGAAGGAAGTCTATGATACATTAATTACCACAATCGGTTAAAATAATGTACCCCTGTTGTACCAACAACAGAAGGAAGTCTATGATACATTAATTACCACAATCGGTTAAAAGAATGTACCCCTGTTGTACCAACAACAGAAGGAAGTCTATGATACATTAATTACCACAATCGGTTAAAAGAATGTACCCCTGTTGTACCAACAACAGAAGGAAGTCTATGATACATTAATTACCACAATCGGTTAAAAGAATGTACCCCTGTTGTACCAACAACAGAAGGAAGTCTATGATACATTAATTACCACAATCGGTTAAAAGAATGTACCCCTGTTGTACCAACAACAGAAGGAAGTCTATGATACATTAATTACCACAAACAGTTAAAAGAATGTACCCCTGTTGTACCAACAACAGATAGAAGTCTATGATACATTAATTACCACAATCGGTTAAAAGAATGTACCCCTGTTGTACCAACAACAGAAGGAAGTCTATGATACATTAATTACCACAATCGGTTAAAAGAATGTACCCCTGTTGTACCAACAACAGAAGGAAGTCTATGATACATTAATTACCACAATCGGTTAAAAGAATGTACCCCTGTTGTACCAACAACAGAAGGAAGTCTATGATACATTAATTACCACAATCGGTTAAAAGAATGTACCCCTGTTGTACCAACAACAGAAGGAAGTCTATGATACATTAATTACCACAATCGGTTAAAAGAATGTACCCCTGTTGTACCAACAACAGAAGGAAGTCTATGATACATTAATTACCACAATCGGTTAAAAGAATGTACCCCTGTTGTACCAACAACAGAAGGAAGTCTATGATACATTAATTACCACAATCGGTTAAAAGAATGTACCCCTGTTGTACCAACAACAGAAGGAAGTCTATGATACATTAATTACCACAATCGGTTAAAAGAATGTACCCCTGTTGTACCAACAACAAAAGAAAGTCTATGATACATTAATTACCACAATCGGTTAAAAGAATGTACCCCTGTTGTACCAACAACAAAAGGAAGTCTATGATACATTAATTACCACAATCAGTTAAAAGAATGTACCCCTGTTGTACCAACAACAGATAGAAGTCTATGATACATTAATTACCACAATCGGTTAAAAGAATGTACCCCTGTTGTACCAACAACAGAAGGAAGTCTATGATACATTAATTACCACAATCGGTTAAAAGAATGTACCCCTGTTGTACCAACAACAGAAGGAAGTCTATGATACATTAATTACCACAATCGGTTAAAAGAATGTACCCCTGTTGTACCAACAACAGAAGAAAGTCTATGATACATTAATTAATTACCACAATCAGTTAAAAGAATGTACCCCTGTTGTACCAACAACAGAAGGAAGTCTATGATACATTAATTACCACAATCGGTTAAAAGAATGTACCCCTGTTGTACCAACAACAGAAGGAAGTCTATGATACATTAATTACCACAATCGGTTAAAAGAATGTACCCCTGTTGTACCAACAACAGAAGGAAGTCTATGATACATTAATTACCACAATCGGTTAAAAGAATGTACCCCTGTTGTACCAACAACAGAAGGAAGTCTATGATACATTAATTACCACAATCGGTTAAAAGAATGTACCCCTGTTGTACCAACAATAGAAGGAAGTCTATGATACATTAATTACCACAAACAGTTAAAATAATGTACCCCTGTTATACCAACAACAGAAGGAAGTCTATGATACATTAATTACCACAATCGGTTAAAATAATGTACCCCTGTTGTACCAACAACAAAAGGAGGTCTATGATACATAATTTAAAGCAATTTATGATGGAAATGGTGGCTTATTTTCCTAGGTGCCCGAGGTGAAACTGGGAAAACATTCCTTATGTCATTGATTTTGGCCAGTGTTCGTATGAGATCAGACATTGCGTCAGCAGTTGCTTCTTCAGGAATAGTGGCAACGTTGCTAGAAAGATGTCATATGATTCATTCAGCGTTAAAATTGCCGTTAAACCTTCAAAATAATAAGCAACTGACATGTAACATTGCAACACACTCCAAAATGACCAAAATTTTATTAGCCTCCAAAATCTGACTCCAGATGGTTTTACTTCCTAGCGATTTTAGACAAACACTGCCAGTCATTTTAAGATCGACTGCTGCTGATGAAATTAACCCTTACCTCAAATCATCAAATCTGTGGCGATATGTGAAGAAATCTCAGCTGACCTCCAACTTGGGAGTTCCATTACTTAACGAGACGAATGCAAAAAACTTATCAAAGCAATTTCTGACTAAATCTTCCTGCAACGAATCAAACGGATTGATTACATTGCCTACGAACTTTTAGAAATTCGTATCACCGGAAGACGAGGTAATCAAAAATGTATTCCCAAACATCATTGATAACAATGACAAATGATTGAGGGAACGACCAATTTTAGCAGCTAAGAACAAAGATGTGGATGACTTAAACATATTAATTCCGAATCAAATCGTAGGTAATCTGCATTCGTTCAAATCTATTACCAAATACAGATGAATCAACAGTTTTAAATTCATTGGACGTGTCTGGATTGGCTCAGTAATCATCATTCTTAGAAGTATAAACCAACAAAAATTATGCAATGGTACACGTTTGGTGATAGGAAAACCTAAATAAATGTGATTCATGCGGCAATACTCAAAGGTAAAGAAGCTCTCATTCCGAATGTTCCGATGATCCCAACCGATATGCCCTTTGAATTTAAACGGATTCTATTTCCGATTCGTCTTGTATTCGCAATGACAATTAATGCATCACAAGGTCGACCTTTGTGGCCTTAATTTAGAAAATGCATGTTTTTCCCACGGTCAATTGTACGTGGCATGTTCACGTGTAGGTAAACCATCCGCCTTACTTGTTCTTCCGCATTATAAGAAAACAAAAAATGTAGTACGTCACAAGGTTCTTCAATGAAGAAAAGCAAGCAAAGTGAAAGTCTAGCAGAATAATATATTTAATTTTTATTTTCATTAAATATTTTATCATAATAAAAAAGTGAATTTGATAAAATTTGTGTATTGTGACTACAATAATAAAATCATAACTTCATGTGAAACGAATTTTACCGGGTCAGCTAGTATGTTATAATGTAGCCTAGTTGCTTTTTATTTTAAATGCTATTTTTTAAATCAGGATTTTGGAGCGATCTTTTTTGAGGATTACGTATCATTTACTAAAGTTTCAACGTTAAAATCCAGATCAAGAAGGCAGTTGAAAGTATAAAAATGAGTTTTTGAGCAGGGCATCCACGAAGCGCCAATGAAACGTTTTTCCTGTTAATGTTTTTCTAATGAGACAAGAATAAGACAAAAGAAAGAGAAATCCGACTGTCTCCGCATGAAACTTTCTCTTCTGAGATTTGTTGTTGTTATCCTAAAGACGTAAGTTATTGCCTTCTGATTTCCCAAAAACATAGCCTAAATTATCAGTTCTGTTTTGGTGTTCATATTGTCAGCTGTCTCACATTGTTGTATACAAAATATGTTAAATTCAAATATCAACATTTATGTTGCAAATTTATAATTTTCATAAGTGGGTTGTTATTTCAGTTTTTTAAAACAGTTTATTTTGTACTTTTTCAAAATTAATGCTGGGTATTTATCACTTACGCTTTAATAGGCCAATAACGTTTTCCAAGCGTACTCCGTAGGCCTTCTGACACAGACTTTTTATCTGGGCGATGCTTAGTGTATGAATTCATACACATTTAGAACAAAAACATATCATAAACAACAACAAACACGCCCACAAAATAATATATTGTTAAGATACGTAGATGACATCCTAATCCTATACAACGGCAACAGATAAACACTTTTCACGGTTACATAAACAAATTACACAATATCATAAACTTCACACTGGAAACAGAAAAAACTCAACTTCCTAGACAAAACAAAACAACAAACACACATTCAAAATATACAGGAAACCCACAACCACTGACAGAGTTATACAAAACACTTCCAATCACCCCACACAACACAAACATGCTGCCTTCAACTCAACGATACACAAATTAATCAACATATCAATGAGCAATGAAGACAAAATAAACGAACTAAACACAATAAAACACATAGCCAAAAAAAACTTATATAAACACGCCTTGGTAGACAACATAATGCGCATAAAACAATGTACAGATAACACACCAAAAAACAATAACACACAAACACAAAAATATATAACACTTACATAAATATCATTACAACACATCACAAAAAATAGCTTCCTCATTCCCCAAACTTTAATACAAAGTAGCATTCACAACATAAAAAAGACACAACCCACATCAAATTTCATCATACACATACAAAACACACTACACTCACAGACTGACATAGACACCAATCTAAAAGTCCTACATTACATCAATAAAAGCAAAAACCTTAACACACTAGGAAAGCATGAGATACATAAACACCATAAATACTATCTACAACACATTCTAAATGAAAAAACGCACTCTCACTCGAATACTATATTTGAGCACAAAATTAACAACTACTCTATGAACAATAACACACCATAGAACACAAATACACCACAGACTCACACCAACACAACACACCTGAGCAACAGTCTTGTCAGTAATTCACAGCATTGTAAAATGCGCTGACCTAGCGCGAAACGCGTCTGCTGATACAAACAGGTTTAATTTTATAAAACCTCAAGATGTACGACACAAAAAGAGAACTTGAGTTCCCAAGTTTAGAGCTATTACAGAATCTTATAGGAACGTCTATATTTTTTTTCGTTTTAGTCATCCCGTTTCTGACAACTATTTAATTCTTACATTTTTATGCGAAAACCGGGATAATTTCATTGCCAATCCCTAATACTATAACTAACTTAGGTTATTTAAGATAAGTTACAACTAAATTATAAAATTAAACTAATACTAAATATTTAATTACTAAACCGAATTAGGTTATCATCTTGAACAACAAACTATACTATAACCTAGGTAGTTAAAACTAAATATTAATGTCTAATACTAAACTACTATACAAAACTGAAGGGCTAAATTCTCAACTTACTTATAATAGTAACCACTAAATACTATAATTAAACTAGCTAAAGTTAAAACAATTATTTATTATTTTTTTAAATATATTAATGTAACGAAAAAAGGAGATGAGACTGTCATTAGCCTTGTCATCGTCCCTTAACACCACCTTTAAACTCCTTCGAAGATCATAACGATGGCAAACATTGGTCAACACATCACAAGCAGAACATGCTTTACTAAGCTTTACAAAACTGTCATAGTGGTGAATCTTCTACCGTCATTTGTGGTAGCATCAACCATTCATTTGTTGACAAAGAGTAGCAGACGCAAAGACAAGTAAACCCCCTCCCTTTTATTCAATTCTAACGAATTGGAATGTGATTACTACTATGCATATCATGCAGTATTCATTATGTCAACCTCAAAGCTAAAACATAGCTTGCACATTGTTCAGCGAAATGAGAAGGAGAACTGTCATTTAGCATGTAGACGTTCAGTTCCGATAACACTACAACTTGTTCTCGTAAGTTGCTTAATGGTGAACTCACCCAACAATACAAACGGCGATCGCAACCGGTGCATAAGGTTTAAAGGTTTTCCTTGGTACACATTAGACGCAAAGAATGTTAAGCTGCTACGGATCGGCTGTTTGAATGACTATTGGTTGTAAGAGAATTATTAAATTTACAGATTAAGTTTACCTATATGGCTTTCAGTACTGGCTGCATATCTCTGGTCTGGAGTACGAAGCGCTCACGTTTCCGAAACGCTGACATTTATAGCAACGTCGAGGTTTCGAATCATAAAATCTCACAGAAAGTCACTGGTAGCCCGCAAAGATATATTTATAGATAGTTTCCTGAATGTAAATACTGCGTTATAGATGCTCTTGAACTCTTCTGCTCCTTTTCACTTTTCATTGTCCGAGTAATGTCGACTGCACGTTTAGATGTTGGTTCTATTTTTATTTCATCCTCACGGATGTGCCAAATGGTCCGTACACTATTGATAACTCTTTTTGAGGAGTTCAAAGTTGTCTGGGGCGCCACAGATCAGAGGTCATTTTTAGTAACGCATGAGATGGTTTCGTGTTACATGTCTCAAACAGTAGTATTCCATTTCGTAATTTCCTTATGGAAGAAGTAGAACCTGCTGAAATATCCAAATACAGCACTGAATATTAAAAATGGTGAAATCGTGACCACCTTCTGCGCAAGTAACAATTAAAAACGTCGGCGGTGGCTCAACTGCTGTTGCTGCCACGTCTTCCTAAACGTCATTAGTTTGATAAGGCACGTACGGTGAGCCGGAAGATGCCTCTTACCTCCAAAACTTGGACATTTGCTGTTGTTCGATGAATTTTCAAAGCCAACCATCGTGACAGCCATTACACCAAAGGATTACTTTCGATCATTTTCAACCCCCATTACTCTGGGGCCAATATTTTTCTCCTTAGCTCAATTGCTTGGTCAATATTTGAGAAGTGGTAATATTGTGCACAGGCTGTTACACCTGTGCATCGCTGACGCTCCGAAACGGTCAACAAAATCCGAAATAACTAGCGGACCAGAAACGTACGTCTTTGTCAGAGCAAGCTCTTTATCAGCATTCCAGATCAGAGTTTGTCCAACTCAGAGCCTTTCAGCACTTCCAAATGCTGTTCAAAACCCCTAAGAAAAGACATATTATTTTCAGGGCGTGTACCATGACAGTGACTGTTGTCAGTGGTGTTATGTGGTACCGCGAGGGACGCCAAACCCCTCTAATAGGTGCAGCTAGTCCGCACCCCCGCAGGTAAATCTTACATTCAATAAATACTTTCAACTAATGTATTATTACTAATTTTAAACTACTTAACTAAGTGAATACGTAATTGCTTACTTGCTGACGCGTTTCAAAACGATCGTTCCTTTTACGAAGCTAACCCTCTACTGGCGGGATTTTGGCAGTTTACAAACGGTATGACGGGCACAGATTTATGACAGTGGAGTGGGGTCAGGTGTCGGCATCTTGTGTCATGTACTGGAAAAGGCTATTGGCTTTAAAGTGTGGGTGATAGTATAATACATTTTCTCTGTCGGTTGCGTAGTGTTTGTAGATTTACAAACGCTCCATGTTTGTAGATTTACAAACCCTCCGCCAGCAGAGGGTTAGCTTCGTAAAAGGAACGATCTTTTGAAACGCGTCAGCTAGTAAGCAATTACGTATTCGCTTAGTTAAGTAGTTTAAAATTAGTTTAATCAGTGAATTCAAGATGATTACATCAAGAAACTTTAATGTATTATTGGTTGATATTTTTTTAAATCATACATTCAATCTCCTTTTGTTCGTGGCCACTTGAATGATGACGAAGGTAATTAAAAACCTTACTAACAAACTGTTTTTAACATTCAGACCACGGCCGCCACTAGCCTAGGGCTCCATGTTTCGAATATTAAAAATGTCTAAGACGTATTTACTAAAAACAAATAATTAGTGAAGGTTGTTGTTTTGACTGTTTATTTTTTATAACTTCATATAACTACGTATTTTTATAGCTATGAAGAAAAGGACTTGGGCCGAGTCAAGATTGTTTTGAAGATTTTATCTCGCCTTTTAAAAAATGTAGTGCTGATTTATTTTAATCGTGCAATCCTTGAAGACGATATCTGTGCTATACCAATTGAGAGTATCTAACGCAGAGCGCTCCTTTTCTATTTTCAGGAGATTAAAAATGTAGCCTATCCGTAAAATTCTACATGAAAAAACTCGCTGAATGTTTATCATTCTCCCGGTTCATTAATATTGAACCAATAAAGAAATAACATTCTAGCACACAAACCGAGAATACGTGAGTTTATAAAGTAATGGAAATTTTTATTTTAATTCAGAAGATGTACTTTATTATATTAATTCAAAAGTATTGTAAGTAAACAATCATTTCAATATAATTTCTTTTATAATGTAAATACTTTCTTTGTTTATTATAGGAAGAAAATTTAAAATAAATATTAACTCCTAAGTCATGATCCATGTAGGCCAATAGGATGTTATTTGTGAAGTATTGAGGATAATTAGCGCTGATAATCAAATTTGCATTTTTCATGTTGTATTTGTTTATTTTATCTCTGGTTTAAAAAAGCCTTTTTTATTTTATAAGTTATAATTATATCTGCACCAAAACGTTTTTATGGCTATGCCACTGCTTGGAACTAAACATAGAATTAATTAACATTGAAGAAGAAAGAAACCCCCTTATTGAGGCTCTCGACAAGTATTATTAAGCCAATACAAAGAACATATTATAATATTAATCACTTAAACAATGGTTTATGACTATCCGAACTTTGAATTTAGTAAATTTGTTAAAACTTACTGAGACAGAACGTTTTCGATCGCTATTTGCCGATCTTCATCAGTGTCTTCTGCTTGGAGATGTTGGGTCAAGCGGTGACAGTTTTAAAGGTAGGTTTTTGACAGTATCAAAGAGTATGTGTGATTTGTATTGTGTTTGTTCGTTTAATATGTTTGTACTTTGTGTTTTTGTGTGTCTGTAAATTTTATATTGTTCTAGTATGTTGAGATGTGGTCCTTTTTTGTTGATGTGTAGGATTTCTAGGTTATGCTAAATGTCTATATACACATACTGTTTGCTATTTCCATATTTGCTGACAATTCCAGCTGTAGATAAATCTTATCGAACATTTCTTGACGGACAAGATAAATTCTATTAGACCGTAAAAACTGTCCTTTGTATTTATGAGGATATTTTGCTATCTAAAATACGATTAATACTATTATTATTAATGCTTATTATTATCGATCTCATTTATACATTGCTACAAAGTAAGTTTCTTATACTTTTGGTATCTAGGGGACGCGTTTCACACTAGGTCATTGGTGCGAGTCACGGACAAGCTGTTGCTCAGGTGTGTTGTGTTACTGTGAGTCTGTGGTCTATTATTGTTCATAGAGTATTTGTTAATTAGGTGTTCAAATATAGTATTTGATTGTGAGTGTGTTTTGTCGTTTAGAATATATGGATAACCCCATTCCAACCTCTCCCCTACCCAAATTTATTTGTACACGTACAGAGCTACGATGTTTAATTTTGAACGGAGAGGAGTGAAAGAAATCGGCAGTAGGACTGAATATTCATTTTGATCCTAGCTTTCACACAGTGAAGTCAGCTTTGCAATTATTGCCGGAAGCCGACGAATAACTAAACATCAAGTTTGCCGCTCTTTATTGGAAAGTTTTTCCAGTATTTACACCTAAAATTAAATTTCAAATTTAATAATTTTTTTTGTACTCAAAATTTTGTAAATTTAGGTTTAAAACGTGAATATTATTCCATCTTTACCCAAAGTTATGTTTGACCCAAATGTTGAAAGCAACGAAAGTGGGGAGCGAACGTTATTAAAATTTATTTTTCAGAGTCGTTTATAATTTTGTTCAAGTGTGCGG
This sequence comes from Prosapia bicincta, assembly GCA_036971475.1. Lineage (NCBI taxonomy): Eukaryota > Metazoa > Arthropoda > Insecta > Hemiptera > Cercopidae > Prosapia > Prosapia bicincta. The sequence goes on along the minus strand of JBAIZL010000386.1, from coordinate 3,021,080 downwards.
GGTCACGCTTTTCCACCTATCTACCCGCACAGCGGGAGTATTAGCTATACCTGGAGTCTCCAACCTACAACCCGCGGAAAGCTAGCAAACTCAGTACTCGTCTCTCACTTGCCACGTTTTTTCTCTATAAATGTAAAACTATCTGTAAATATGTAAAAAACTAAGCAAGAAAATCTCAAATTCACCATTGAGCTCTTGATTGGAATGTGGGTGTATTGGAGGGGGTACTAGAATTTCTGTCCTGAAATATTGCTGGTCTGCCGCCTTTCCTCCAAAAGTTTTCTATGTGGGCCTTGAGTAAAAAAGGTTGGAGACCCCTGATCTATGCCACTGTAAATGTTACTAACGGCAAGTTTTACATATTATTACATGTTAAAGTATACAACTCTAAGTCAAAGTAATGTAATAATACATGTATTAAATTGCTTTATAGACATTATCGCGAATTTTTGTTTTTTAATAACAGAGCATAGTTCCTGAGCCTTCTTTATAGTTTCTGAACCTTCTTTATAGTTTCTGAGCCTTCTTTATAGTTTCCGAGCCTTCTTTATACTTTCTGAGCCTTCTTTATAGTTTCTGAGCCTTCTTTATAGTTTCTGAGCCTTCTTTATAGTTTCCGAGCCTTCTTTATACTTTCTGAGCCTTCTTTATAGTTTCCGAGCCTTCTTTGTAGTTTCTGAGCCTTCTTTATAGTTTCTGAGCCTTCTTTATAGTTTCTGAGCCTTCTTTATAGTTTCCGAGCCTTCTTTATACTTTCTGAGCCTTCTTTATAGTTTCCGAGCCTTCTTTATACTTTCTGAGCCTTCTTTATAGTTTCTGAGCCTTCTTTATAGTTTCTGAGCCTTCTTTATAGTTTCCGAGCCTTCTTTATACTTTCTGAGCCTTCTTTATAGTTTCCGAGCCTTCTTTGTAGTTTCTGAGCCTTCTTTATAGTTTCTGAACCTTCTTTATAGTTCCTGAGCCTTCTTTATAGTTTCTGAGCCTTCTTTATAGTTTCCGAACCTTCTTTATAGTTTCCGAGCCTTCTTTATACTTTCTGAGCCTTCTTTATAGTTTCTGAGCCTTCTTTATAGTTTCCGAGCCTTCTTTATACTTTCTGAGCCTTCTTTATAGTTTCTGAGCCTTCTTTATACTTTCTGAGCCTTCTTTATAGTTTCCGAGCCTTCTTTATACTTTCTGAGCCTTCTTTATAGTTTCTGAGCCTTCTTTATAGTTTCTGAACCTTCTTTATAGTTTCCGAGCCTTCTTTATAGTTTCCGAACCTTCTTTATAGTTTCCGAGCCTTCTTTGTAGTTTCCGAGCCTTCTTTGTAGTTTCTGAACCTTCTTTATAGTTCCTGAGCCTTCTTTATAGTTCCTGAGCCTTCTTTATAGTTTCTGAGCCTTCTTTATAGTTTCCGAGCCTTCTTTGCAGTTCCTGAGCCTTCTTTATAGTTTCCGAACGTTCTTTAAAGTTTCCGAGCCTTCTTTATAGTTTCTGAGCCTTCTTTATAGTTTCTGAAACTTCTTTATAGTTCCTGAGCCTTCTTTATAGTTTCTGAGCCTTCTTTATAGTTCCTGAGCCTTCTTTATAGTTTCTGAGCCTTCTTTATAGTTCCTGAGCCTTCTTTATAGTTTCCGAACCTTCTTTATAGTTTCTGAGCCTTCTTTATAGTTTCCGAGCCTTCTTTGTAGTTTCTGAACCTTCTTTATAGTTTCTGAACCTTCTTTATAGTTCCTGAGCCTTTTTTATAGTTTCTGAGCCTTCTTTATAGTTTCTGAACCTTCTTTATAGTTTTTGAGCCTTCTTTATAGTTTCTGAGCCTTCTTTATAGTTCCTTAGCCTTCTTTATAGTTTCTGAACCTTCTTTATAGTTTCTGAGCCTTCTTTATAGTTTCTGAACCTTCTTTATAGTTCCTGAGCCTTCTTTATAGTTTCTGAGCCTTCTTTATAGTTTCTGAACCTTCTTTATAGTTCCTGAGCCTTCTTTATAGTTTCTGAGCCTTCTTTATAGTTCCTGAGCCTTCTTTATAGTTTCTGAACCTTCTTTATAGTTCCCGAGCCTTCTTTGTAGTTTCTGAACCTTCTTTATAGTTTCCGAACCTTCTTTATAGTTTCCGAGCCTTCTTTATAGTTTCTGAGCCTTCTTTATAGTTTCCGAGCCTTTTTTGTAGTTTCTGAGCCTTCTTTATAGTTTCTGAACCTTCTTTATAGTTTCTGAGCCTTCTTTATAGTTTCTGAACCTTCTTTATAGTTCCTGAGCCTTCTTTATAGTTTCTGAGCCTTCTTTATAGTTCCTGAGCCTTCTTTATAGTTTCCGAGCCTTCTTTATACTTTCTGAGCCTTCTTTATAGTTCCTGAGCCTTCTTTATAGTTTCTGAGCCTTCTTTATAGTTCCTGAGCCTTCTTTATAGTTTCTGAGCCTTCTTTATAGTTCCTGAGCCTTCTTTATAGTTTCCGAACCTTCTTTATAGTTTCTGAGCCTTCTTTATAGTTTCCGAGCCTTCTTTGTAGTTTCTGAACCTTCTTTATAGTTTCTGAACCTTCTTTATAGTTCCTGAGCCTTCTGTATAGTTTCTGAGCCTTCCTTCTTTATAGTTTCTGAACCTTCTTTATAGTTTTTGAGCCTTCTTTATAGTTTCTGAGCCTTCTTTATAGTTCCTTAGCCTTCTTTATAGTTTCTGAACCTTCTTTATAGTTTCTGAGCCTTCTTTATAGTTTCTGAACCTTCTTTATAGTTCCTGAGCCTTCTTTATAGTTTCTGAGCCTTCTTTATAGTTTCTGAACCTTCTTTATAGTTCCTGAGCCTTCTTTATAGTTTCTGAGCCTTCTTTATAGTTCCTGAGCCTTCTTTATAGTTTCTGAACCTTCTTTATAGTTCCCGAGCCTTCTTTGTAGTTTTTGAACCTTCTTTATAGTTTCCGAACCTTCTTTATAGTTTCCGAGCCTTCTTTATAGTTTCTGAGCCTTCTTTATAGTTTCCGAGCCTTTTTTGTAGTTTCTGAGCCTTCTTTATAGTTTCTGAACCTTCTTTATAGTTTCTGAGCCTTCTTTATAGTTTCTGAACCTTCTTTATAGTTCCTGAGCCTTCTTTATAGTTTCTGAGCCTTCTTTATAGTTCCTGAGCCTTCTTTATAGTTCCTGAGCCTTCTTTATAGTTTCCGAGCCTTCTTTATACTTTCTGAGCCTTCTTTATAGTTCCTGAGCCTTCTTTATAGTTTCCGAGGCTTCTTTGTAGTTTCTGAGCCTTCTTTATAGTTTCTGAACCTTCTTTATAGTTCCTGAGCCTTCTTTATAGTTTCCGAACCTTCTTTATAGTTTCCGAGCCTTCTTTATAGTTTCTGAGCCTTCTTTATAGTTTCCGAGCCTTCTTTGTAGTTTCTGAGTCTTCTTTATTGAAAAAAGATAAAAAGAGCAGAGTTATTTTTTAGGTCTGTCATGTCTTTCAACGCAGAACATCCTAAAAGTTAATATTCAAATTAAATGGATCGTTGCTAATATTTTGTCAATTTTATTACGTTTTTGCAGTATTCGCACATGAGTTTGATATGCAGTTCAGTTTCTAATATATATTTATTGATTTCTAAATGCTTTACAATGGTGGGGTTGTATGCCTAATTGATTATTACCAGGTTTAATTGTATCAAGTTCAATGCTATGACTTTTCCAAGAATAAATAAATGTTGGCGTAACCAATTTCGATTGTAAAGATCAATGGCAAGATCTTCGTGTTAAATAGATCAGTACCTTTACGTAAAATTGCATGTGTGAACCCAGCAAGAAGCAACTACTCCGCTTGACGCAAAAAAATAATGTTCATAAAGAGACGAAACGAAACAAAACTGGGTAAGCCAATGGCGAATAATAAGTTGTTTCCCACACTGAAATGATGTAACACCCGATAAGTACCAAGAGCCACCTAACGACTGGTAGAGGAATCTACATCAGCCTATCCTACGTAATCTCCTAAATATGTCAGTCATCACATAAAAACTCTTGAATTTTGTAGTCTATTAGAAAAACCACTATCTAAAACCTGCCTTTTAAACCATCACTAGTTAACCTAACAACAACTCCAAGCAGAAAATTTAGACACTGATGAAGATCGCCACAGAGCGATCGAAAACGTTCTGTCTCAGTAAGTTTTTACAAATTTACAAAATTAAAGTTCAGATAGTCATAAACTAATGTAAAAGTGATTAAAAATATTGTAAAAACGTTTTAATTCAGTAGTTTTATAAATACTCTATTTTATACTATTATATAAATAGTTTGTATAAATTTACAAAAGCTTGGGCAACAAAATCTATGAATATGTTATACAAGTTAAAACTCTAAATCACTATTTAAACCACCAGAAGTCCTTAATAATTTCATTATTATCTCACTTTTTCCTTAATAAACAGAATTACTACAAACAATATTCTGAAATCATTTTCTTATCAAAGTTATCTCATACACATTGCAAAATCATTCTTATCAACATTTATAGGGACAAAATATATTGCTTCAATTGATTAAGCAGATTATTATTTGATCATTACATTTGTTCTAAAAACAACTTTTGAAATAAATCTTTGATGAATTTACAATCTTAACAGATTAAAATTAAACATATACTGATATTGCGGTTAATATCTATGAAAAAGTAGTGTCTGCAATAAATTCTTGCATATGGAATTAAAATATTTAAATATCAATATTTAGTTAAATATTTTTCATTTTAAATTTATTTTTTAAACTAACTAACCTCATATAATCAAATTAGTAAAATATGGCATTACATTTCAAAGTCTTTTACGTGACAAACCTGCTTTCAACAGGGGTGAAGAGAGATATTTACTTGCTACCAAGAATGCTATTGATATGGCAAAAATAATTTATTAAGGTGATAAATGAACTGCTTGATTATTCTACATAAATTCAATAATTTTAAAATGTAACAATTATTTTGGATTTAGATATAAATAGTTTTAACGGAAGATATGGTTGAGCCGTAATACCTTCAACAAAAAAAGTTATTGAAAATTAATTTAACATTTTTTAATGTGATCAAATCAAGTAGTGAAGGAGAAAATTCAATAGAACTCCAATTATCTGAATCAATTTGGACCAGGACCCATTCGGATAAACAAAAATTTGGATAGTTGCATTTTTCAAAAAAAAGTTCAATATTAATTAATTAATTACTATATGTGTGTTGCAAATGGGAGATAAAAAATTTAAGATCTTATGCTGAGTTAAGATCTTAGCTTTTACACAACAAATCGAACCAAAACTGGTTTTCCATAGAACATTGTTTAAAATACCACTTGATATCAGAATCATCTAATTCTTTGTTTTTGGCTACCTTCATTGATTTTATAGAATTTTCACCTCCATTTTCAATCAGGGTAATAAAGTTTAAAAAAGTAGGTTTGCTACTTTAAAGTCTTCATTTAGAAGCCATGGTGAATTACGACACATTCAAAATCAAAACAATGGACCTATGTGAAAGGACAACAACCAACTACACAGAACTGCACTGAGATGGCGATTCAGCTTCCAAATAATGTTTGGGCTGCGCCTACACTAGCTTTGAAGAGATAAGGCCAATAGCACTTGTAGACAAAATCAATATTTTGGAAATCGCAGTACATTTTTGTCTTATTTTTTTCAGAAAATCTGAAAACCATTCGGATAGTCGTAGTTCGACTGTTGTATCCTCTGGATTATCTGAATTGTACCTTCTCCTGGGTGACAATGATACTGCTTTATTTGTCTTTTAACATACTCACTTTTTAGGCTTCTAAAGAGGGACTCTAAGTTAAATGAACATTGCCAACCCCTGTGGAATATGCTGGGGTTAAAAGGGTGTATACAACCATGATTTTTTAACCCTTTGATTAGAATTCACGTACCAGTACATGAGATCGCTTAACGACCAGCAGGAGCATTCCCGTATGTGCACGTTCTACCATTTCTCTCAGATTAGCATTGTCATAAGTTTATGATTTGTTTTCCTACGTATTGTGCTGTATTCTAGGTTAAATATTTGCAACTATCTGGACAGTAAATACTATACACAGTACATAATCACCATTCTTTTGTTTCTAAAGTCTATGTGTTTTCCCACGTATTTACAGATCGTTTCGAAATTTTTATCGTATTTTACAAAAAAAAAAGATTAACAGATAATTTTTAGCAAAGAAATTCAGTTGACTTACTTCAGTAAGCATAAGGTAAACTTCGGTTAACATGAGAAAATAAGTCAATAAAAAAATTATTAACATATATTTCAAATAATACCATACCATAAAAAAAATATATAAAAAAGAAAAAGTGTACAAATCTTTCAAAAATATGCTGCTCACAGGGGCCATATCAGGGTAGGCTCATGTTGCTAATCAAAGGGTGGAAAAATGTATAACCTATAATTGTTACTATATTTTAAAACGCACAGTTTTAGAGATAATTTTTAAAATTGTCAAAATACAAGATTTTTAAAATTTTTAATAAAATTTCTACAAGTAAAATATAAATAGTGCATAATATTATAAACTCAATATTATACCTTTTAACCAGAATTGTTTAATATTATCTACACTTTAAAAAAAAATCAATAGGCTTCTAGTTTGGACACTTTTAATAATAGAGAATTTTTAATTCCATTTTTATTCATTGTTATGGCATACAGATTGTAATCCATTATTTATTATTATTAGTTTATAAGTTGTTTTATAGAACAACATCAAATTGTAATTTTTCTGGTGTAGGATTTTCTCAATACACATTTTGTATTTGCTACAAAACGAAAACTACAAGTTTGAAACTTGTAATTTTCAGTGTCTTATAGCTAAGTAAGACAATTTTGAACCATTTTTTTTTTTTTTACATAAGCAATTTCACTTTTTAACAAATGTCTAATAGACATTGAAATTTCAGATAATTAGCCTCATTGATGTGGGAAAACTATTTTTGACGTACTTGAATTCTACAACCTAGTTGGCCTAACAATACTTTGTACAGGCCAATCAATGTGATATTTTTAACTTTTTGGATACCTGACAAATTTAAATGACCTTCTGGCAAACTGCCTACTAGATCTTTCTCCCTCAAGTCACCTCAACCTACAAGAAGTTTTCATTGGCAGTTTAATCACATTATACACCCTGTTCTAGGTCTGAAGCATAATGAGAGAAAATTATTGTTCTTATTATTGTATTAACTAATACAAACTAACCAATTTTATATTTCCAAAATATTAAAAAATACATGGTTTTGTGTTACTTATTCAGCGGTTGCTTTGAAGGCTGATACTTAAGATTAAGTATTTCAAAAGGTCCTTCTTTTTGATTGTTGACTCACTTTTCCTTCTTAACTTTTGAATTATTACACTTTCAATAGCAAACTAAACTATGGAAGTTTTTGTTTAGTGTAAAAAAAAAACTTATGAACACTGAAAACTAATACAAATTGGTATATTATTTAAATAAAAAGGATATCCTTTCTAATGTTTATGTACAGAATAACTACGTGTTTGTTCATGCAAACATTTGTAGACTTTTAAAAGATTTTTGGTCATTAATAGGAACATGTGCCATAACACTCAATTGAATTTTACATATAATTTCATTACCACCAACGATAGCTACAAAGTCCACTTACATTTCAAATCAGCTTAAAATAAAAACAACATAAACCTAATAAAAACCACAATTTCCACACATCTAAACAATGCAAAAATCACAAAAACTTCAAATTATACCATACACATATCAACATGCCATTACTCTTTAATTCTCAAATGTTATTTTCCATAATTATCTTTTAAAATATAATTTAAAATCTAATTTAAAATAAAAACTATCGTTATGAAACGCGTCAGCAAGTAAGCAATTAAGTATTCACTTAGTTAAGTAGTTTAAAATTAGGTAATTTCAAATCATTATATGTAATTCCTCTCTATAAACACACACACACACACACACACACATACACACACACACACATATATATATATATATATATATATATATATATATATATATACGCATTCATATATACACTAATTCACAGTGATTCCACAATGGTCAAGTGACCGAAAGGTGCCTCATCACATAAGGTAAAATTATTATACTTAGTGGTGGAAAATATTATTTACAAGTAATAATAATAACTTCATATATATATATATATATATATATATATATATATATATATATCTTGATATTTCACTATGTCCATTATTTTTCCGTTGCACTGACTTTATGAAGTTATATTTGAAGTATTTATATATATATGCATTTATAGAGAGGAATATATATATATACTTGAATTTTGTAGTCAATTACGTTCGGTGAATCTTAATTAACACCAACAACAAAGATAAACTACAAGCACCAGGCGTATACAAACTAAACTGCGACAAATGTAACAAATTCTACATTGGACAAACAGGTTGAGGAACCCAAACCGAACACCAACTCAACATTTTACAATCACATAAAAGAAACAAGACACAAATACACAGACATTTACTATAACCTAGAAATCCTACACATCAACAAAAAAGAACCACATCTCAACACACTAGAAAAATATGAAATTTACAGACACACAAAACACAAAGTACAAACATATTAATCAAACAAACACAATACATATTACACATACTCTTTGATACTATCAAAAACCTGCCTTTAAAACCGTCACAGCTTGACACAACATCTCCAAACAGAAGACACTGATGAAGAATGCCACATAGCGATCAAAAACGTTCTGTCTCAGTACTCAGTAAGTCTTAACAAATTTACAAAATTTAAAGTTCGGATAGTCATAAACTATTGTATAAGTGATATATATATATATATATATATATATATATATATATATATATATATATATATATTCTTGATATTTTACGTTATCCATTGTTTTTCCGTTGCACTGACTTGATGAAGTTATATTATCATTTATAAAAAATTCTGTGCCAATCTCTTGAATGTGGTGAAATTGAACAATATTTTTTAACAATATCAATAACAGTGGCTACGTAATTGATAAAACAATTACATTCTTAGTTACATTGTTAGGAATGTATGAAAGAAAATAGCCTTATTTATCGAATTACTTGTCTAAAAATGCAGTGTTATCTGTGACTCACAACACTGAATAATGCTGCCACGTTAATCAAATGGCAAATGTGTCTGCTGAAAAATATCAGTAAGTAGTGGTTATTAACCAAGTAAATTGATAAATAAGTGTTATTAAAGAACCTCAAGATGTAAAAACCCAATAATTACAAGTTTATGGATTTTGAAGTTGGAAGTTTGAAGTAGCATTTGGGTTACTGTCCTAAAGCAAACCATGTACTACATACAATGAGGTCTCCTTTTATTTATGTAATTTCTGGAATTAGCTTTGACTTGATTTTTGGATTGTCCTGGTTCTTTAGTTGGAAGAGACCATTTCCAGCAATATGGTTGTGTAGTAATTGGTCAAATATATATAGAAAGTACAAGCATTTAATATGTGGTCAGATACCAGTTCACCATACTGGTTATCCTTATCCGATAGTGTTATTGTATTTCTGCATATAAAAAATAGACAATTTTGTGTCATTTTCTGCTGCATATGCTATATTTTGTTGATTTATTTGTAAAGTGTACATTGTTCTTATATTGTTCCAACATCTAATAGATTGTAGCAAAACGTTTTTCTGACTTTTTTAATACCTGTTCGAAACAAATAGATCACACAAGCAAACGTATATGGAATCTCTACTTTGGCTTAGGGGAATCAACAATTTGTGAAATTGTGCTCTGTGTTATCAACAGTTCATCATTTTATAGTTGCTCTTTTATAAATATATATTTATTATAGTGACAACAAAACAGTGAGACCAAAATTTAACATAGACTTCAGCCTAAATTTAATGAATTCTCCTATTGTTAATTTTTTGGGATTTTGAGTGATAATCAAGTAATCATAATCATTCAGATATGTATTCCAAATTGAACTGTTTGAGAGAGAATATGCAAAGTAGTTAAATCCATATAATTTGAATTTAACTAAAAACACATGTACATGTGTTACACTTGCTTATAGTAGCACTTACTTTTATTATTGTTGAGGATGGCTGTTTCGGGAGATGTGTCTTGTTGTAAACACCAACCTTAACTCATTTTATAGTTAAACAGCCGTCCTCAAAAATAATAAAAGTAAGTGCTACTATAGGCAAGTGTAACATATGTGCAAGTGATGTGAAGATTGAATCAACTAATAAAGAGTTTAATTTATTTATTGATCCAAAACAGTATCGATGTAAAATTATAAATGTTCAATATGGGAGGTAAAAAATATTTCTGCTTAAAATTAACTATTTTAATTAGGTTTCTAATGAGGAATGAAAATTAAAAACCTTCTTTTAAAACGACTTTACATTTTGTTTCTCCTTCTTTGTTTTTTTAAAATTTACTAAAAACTCTTGTAAATCATTACATACAATAAGCATTGAAAGGTCAAGTTTCTGCTACAATTCAAGTCTGTCATTAATTAATTATTCAAAACCAACCTAATTTTTTTATAAACTTTTTATTGATGATTTTAGTGCTAACCTGAGATAAGACCCAATGATGGTTTACTATTTAAATATAGACAGACTGGTTTTTTTATGGATAATTAGCTTAACATACACTAAAGTGGCAATTAATTATTTACATTGATAAAATAAATGACTCTGCATGGCCTTGACTGACCTTGACAATAGGTTACAGAGTGTTATCTCTTTTTTAACCTCCCCTTATAAAAATTGTTGCAACAAACTTTTAATACAACTAAAATTTCAATAAAATGGTTTTCTATTGTCTTGGAATACAATGTTTGATTTTGAGTGTATGTTGTTGTCGGTTTATGTGGTGTTTGTATGTTTAGAAATTTTCTGTTGTGTTTAGTTTATTGCTTGTTTGATGAGATGTAGAACTTCTAGATTTGTCAGTGTTGGTGTATATGTGTAGCATGTTCTGTATATGAATAGCAAAATTTGATTTGTTGTTTTGTATGTAGTTTATGTGTTCCTTGTATCGTGTGGTGAAGTTTCTCCCTTTTTGACCTACGTAGAAGCTAAAGCAGTTGTTATATTTGATCTTGTTTACTCCTGGCCTGCCGTGTTGTGGAGTATATTTGTGTTATGTAGGTGTATTTTTATTGTTTTTTGATGTTATAAAGACGATTTTGTTTTTGAGTTTTCGGATTAAAGAAGCTATTTTTTTTAATGTGTTGTTGCGATATGTTAGTGATATGTACATTTGTTTTTGTTGTATTATTGTTGTTTTGTATTGTGTGGTTGTGTCTTTTTGCAAATTATTTTGACTAATTAGGATATGTTTATATCCATTTGTGATGATGAAATAAAAGTGAATTTTCTATGAAGAATAAAATATGGAATTTGAAGATGAAATTTATTAATAGACGCCGAGGAAGTTTTTCCCCAGTTTTTGCTTGAGAAATCAGGAAATAGGTATAAAAAAAAACATGTACAGTTCTAAGAATAGCACAAGTATAACAAGGTATAGTAAGTAACAATGTTATTCTTTTTTACATGTCCTGATTATTTGTGGTAATGAAACCTATTCTTTAGGCTCAATGCTCAATGATAAAGAATTGATTAATAATTTTAAAAAATTTACAATGTAAGACATTTTGGTAAAATATTTGTATTATACTGTACGAAATCCATATCTTGGATGAAATCTGTTGTCAATTTAGACAACTCAGTTAGAATTAATAATATGTTACATGTTCCTAATTTCACATTTGTAATATTGTAAATAAAACCTACTCAGTGACAATATTGTTCTTAGTTCATCGGCCATTGCATTTTGATTTTAAAATAATTAGTGTATGAAAATATATATATATATATATATATATATATATATATATATATATATATATATATTTAGGTTAGTTCTAGTAGAGCTTAAAGCTTATTTAGGAATTTTTGGACTTGATAGGAGACTGACAGACTTACCTAAAGGCAATAGTCCAAAACTGCAATCTCTTGGAAATAAGCACATATAAAACACTTAATACACTTTTATTTGAAATATTTCGATCAACATGATCTTCTTCAGTCAAAAAACAGGAAAAAAAAAAAAAAAAAAACGGGTTTTTTTTTTTTTTTTTTTTTCTTGACTGAAGAAGATCATGTTGATCGAAATATTTCAAATAAAAGTGTATTAAGTGTTTTATATGTGCTTATTTCCAAGAGATTGCAGTTTTGGACTATTGCCTTTAGGTAAGTCTGTCAGTCTCCTATCAAGTCCAAAAATTCCTATATATATATATATATATATATATATATATATATATATATATATATATATATATATATATACATATACACAAGAATATACAAATACAGGAATTATTTATTTCTGTATACATTTAAAGCTTTTTGCCGGTAAACAGCTTCAACATCTACTTTCATTCCTGATGATGTCGATAATGGTTACAGGCGTAGAACTTTAAATGTATATATCAATACAAAATTCTTGTATTTGTATATTTTTGTGTATTTTGATTATTATATATAAAAACATATTTTATAATTTATATAATTTTATAAAGGCACAGAAGCCTTTCATTAAAATTCATATGTTGATTTCCACTTTGTTCTGCAGCAGAAACTAATTCAAAATGTGACTGAAGAAGGAACTAGACAAAAACGTGCCAAAACATCATATGCTATTTGCCTTTAATACCACCTTAAAGTTTAGTAACATATACAAGTGTTAATAAGAAAGTAAAATCCAAATTACGGTTCCTAATTCAATGTCGTAATATGGAATGAAACATTATACAATGAATCATGCATACAATTCCCAGCATCACTTAAGAACATAATTTTTAAGCATTAAATAAAATCATTTGCATTAGTATTGTTGGTGTGTCCTGTTTATAGTTGCAGTTAAAAATATTTAAACAACTCTTAAGCTAAAAAATATGTTCAGTGTTTCAGTTTTAGATCGCAAGGAGCATTTCACTAATGAAATTTATCAACATATTATGTGAAATGTATGTATGGCCCTAATATGATGTCAGACCCAGATTTTGACATATGTTTATTTTTACTGAGTGATCTGGTGCATTGCTCTAACGTATAGAAACTCTGTTCAAGGTATCAAGTTTGAAAGTTTTTATTTGTCCCTTTTTGTATTTTTTCCTTTTTTCCTCTTTAACCCTTTGGACGCCAGCCGCTCGGGCCGTAGCCCAACTCCTGACCGCCAGCCGCTCTGTCAGCGGTACTAGCGAGAACCGCCAAGGCCTGTTTGAACGTTTTTGCACCAGTTTACATTTCGCTCTTTGCTTTCGTTAGTTTTTATTCAAATGTAATGATTTTTTTTTTGTTTTATAGATAATTACATGGGCTATCAACATTTAGTAATTCAAAAAGTGTTACTTGTACAACAACATTATTGATAAATCAATAATGCCTAACAGAAAAAAAAAATTTATACAAAAAATCTACTTTAGATGAAAAATTAGGTAGTAAAAAAAATATTTTTATACGTCGCATAACTTTTTATTCAATTTAGTAACTAAATATCATACTGTGTGCAAATTTTCACAACTCTACTACAAAAAATAGTTTGTCAAAAACGCATTTGTTGACAAGAGAAGTACTTGATTTTTTTGGGATTTTTTCATTCGGCTGGCAACCAAAAGCAAATATGTTTTGCGACAGTATTTTGTTTGTCCAACAGGCATTTTTTGCTTCAGGATAGGAGGTATTCCTTTTCTGTTTATTTGTAACGTGCCTGTCAAATGAGTCATCTTCGAATACAAATCCGTGGCCAGTGGAAATGAGATAAAAAAATTATGTACGAATACGTGAAATCCTTTATTCAAGTAATTTGCCATGTCTAATAATTTCATAACGACAGTATACCCAAGTTCCTTGTTGACACTACCATTATTTTTATCTGTATCTCTTTTGCCTTTGTAAAAAAAAGGACAAACAGAAATGAGAAAACGCTCATGAGTAACGACATCGCGCTATATGAGAGCATGTGACTTATCAGCTCTGCCCCCGATGACGACAAAACAAATAGCTGAGCCAAGGTCACTGGTACTACCATTGTGAAAATTATTTTCCTGTAGTGTTAGTGACTTCAACGAAAGTCCAAAACAATAGAAACAAACTTTAAAAGTGTCTAAATACATCTTAAAAATAATGTTTTCCTGGCGGTCCGATTGATCGGACCTTGGCGGTTTTCGCCTACATATCGTCGGTCCGATGAATCGGACCGTGGCGGTTTTCGCCTACACATCGTTGGTCTGATAGATCGGACCGTGGCGTCCAAAGGGTTAATAGCATTTTTCTTATATTTTTTGGGATCATTTTTCAGAAAATGTTGTCTTTTTGAGTCGATTTTATTAGTTCATATCGGCATGGTATGAAGCTAGGCCCCTTGTTGTTATAATAAATTTACAAAAATAATTTATTTTATGTAATACTTTTACAATATTATTTCGCTAATGTCATCATAGAAATACTTTTTCTAATCTCAAGATAGGATGGATAACAGTGCACTTGTTTTTGCTATAAAACACAAGATGATATCTTACCTATATCAACAGGAGGAGGTGGATAGAAAATGAACTTGAAAGAATTTACATTTTCAGGGGTTTACGATGTGTGGTATCATTTCAGTATAGCTTTGAAAATGCCTAAAATTAAACCAAATGTAACAGATCAAATAACACAGTATGTGGATAAGTTTGGTGTCAGTGTTTTTTACTGATGTATTGCTATATTGAAAACTGCAAGAGGCAAAAGTAGCAGCCGAATGATAGTTTATAGTAAAACAGCATATAGGTCATGAAAAACCTGGTGTGTTCTACAACGTACATCAAGCAAATCTGCCTTCAGTTGCTTCTTCATCCAACAAATCCTTCCAGTTCAGCAACGAATTGTGTGACCTACTTGAAGCTGCAAACATTCCTTTACATAAAATTAGTAACTCAAAATTACATGTATTTTTGATAAGTGTACTAATAACGAAATACCAGATGAGTGACTTTACAAAAAAAATTAATTACTACATCGCTTCGAAGAAGCAATGGGTAAAATAAGATGTGGTACTTGTGGGAAGAAGATGCAAGTAACAATCAACAAGATTAATATTGACAGAGGATGTGGCACTATAAAACCAACAATTTGATTGGGACACTCAACTGAAAGTGGATAGACCAGGAAATATATTTTTGTTGACCCATAAGTAGTATGAGCAATAATAGATTAAGGGCTTTATACTGGTCATTTGTGACAGTAGACCATTCACAGAGTTTGAAGTAAAGTAACCAGATGTGCACAGTCTTGTGGCAAATGTTAAGAAAATCATCTGAAAAGCACCCTCACAAGTCACACATTTCAAAGCTGGGGCTCTGGCCAGGCTTAGCCTGGAGTTAACACTCAGTATTACTGCCAAAACCAATCGTAACATTCTGGGCCATTTGGATTAACGCATTCTTGTATTACTGTGAACATTTTAGATTAGTGTGACAAATAGTACAGAATTTCGACTGTGAAAATGCTGCTTCAATAAAAATTGGTCAAGGTATGTTCTCTGAACCAAACCCAGAGGGAAGTTTGGCATTTATTAAGTGACTTTAAAGTATTTATTACTGACACTACCACATAACTGGAGTAAATATGTATGATAATTGCACATTCGTTTCGTCATTGCAAGAGAGGAAGACAAGTGTTAACAACTGTTGTGGTGAAATTGCTACAGCTATTGTATGTAAACTTAAAAAATTACTGAATTGAAATACCGAGAATACAACTTTTTATCAAGTCTCAGATACTTGTGTGGTAAAACCTACTTCGTGGATGGAAATGAGGAGGATTTAACAGCCAACAATAAGTATTAAAGCTCCGAACAAGTATGCTACAATCGGCTGATGTGTAACGCAGATTTTTAGGGTACAAAAATTTGTTGGCGCATAATCTCAGATCTTTATATTCAACAACTCTTAGAATGTCTTTATAGAATATTGCAACTCGAACAAGCCAAAAAGACAAAATTCAGTATTAAAAGATTTTATAATTTTTTTAAAATTTTTGTCTAACCTATTGTTATTATTAATCACTTAAACAATAGTTTATGACTATCCGAACTTTAAATTTTGTAAATTTGTCAAAACTTACTGAGACAGAACGTTTTCAATCGCTATGTGCCGATCTTCATCAGTGTTTTCTGCTTGGAGATGTCGGGTCAAGCGGCTCAATAATAATAATTATTATTATTTTTAAATTTAAATTCTGACCAACAGCCTGACTATTGCTTTTGGAGAAATACTACCTTCTGCATAGCATAAATTATGTCCTAAATACCATTTCTAATAACTTTGTTTCATTCATACAAATGCTGGATACTTCAAATATTTTACATTATTATACAAGACTAGCGACCCATCGCGGCTTTGCTCGCACAATTTTAAAGTTGTCAAACTTTACATAAACATCATAATGATAGTTGATAGTATGTAATGAATATACATAACAACATCACGAGTACTTATTGTTAATTGAGTCATTTAAATTAGAAAAAAGGAGTTTATTTTAAAAATTCATTTATCAAATCTATTGACAAAAATCGATAAATAAGATATTATTTTACTAATATCTTTTTACCCTATGAAATTTAGTAGTTTTTTAAAATATTTGAAATGCATATTGATCCATCTGAAAAAGGTTCAAATATGAGAAAATGGGTTTTAAATGAATGGATTAATGTAAAAATGACTATTTAAGTATTTATCTTTTTGGTTAAAAAATAAATAAAATGATCTACTAAACGTGTTGAATATTTTATTTTTAATTTTTGCTGATATTTTGATTATCTCAAAACTTCATTCTGTACAACATGATGGTTCTTCCATCTGAAGCTAGAATCACTAAAGTACTGGAAGAGCTTGTTCTAGAACATGGAACATAAAATTGTCCATGTGAGATACAGTCATCTCTCAAATCAATTCCTGCTCTATGAGTTTTACCTAGCAGTCAATGAATGTTTAACTTTAGCTAAACTTAATTTAGTATTTTTGAACATGATAGCTGACCCAACAATTTTTTGTTCTGTTATAAGTATGATTAATTTATTTAATTTTTAACATTTAATTAATATAATGATAATATGATCATTTACTAAAATAACACAAATTTTAATTTCATTGATATTATTAGTGTGATAGAAATACTGTGTTATTACTTACCACATTTTCAGGTAATTTGTGACCAGGAAGATATTTTACATTCTCATGAGTTTCATTGATAATTTCAGTTAATTTTTTTCCTTCTATCAATTCTTCATACACATACATCGTGACTTCATCATCAAATGTATCTAATCTTTTTGCATTGGACCCAACAATTTTTGCTATTGCTGACCCCCTGTAGAAAAACCACAGGTTAAACTTTTTTGAGGATTGAACACAAAACTTCACAAAAACAGATACTTCTTTAAGAGATCTGTTTTATAATTTCAAACCTTTATGCTAATCATAGTAAATGTACATATGTATAAATATATATGCATATGTATAATATATATGCTATATAACTAATAGAATATTTTTTTTATTTAGTGAAACCACTAGAAATAACTACCATATTTAGTATTAAAATGTTGAACTAATTTTTTATGAACAAGTAATACAAATGTCCTACAAGTTGTAATACATTAAAGTGAGAAACTTTCTGAACAACTACCGGTATTAAAATTATCTGTGCTAAACTGGAAAACCCATATTTTCATAAACATAATCCAATATTTTTATTGGTATGTCAAATTTATTAAACTTGACAAACCTCCTAAATGAATAATAAGAAATGTTTAGAATACTGGAAAGCAAATGTCCATGTAGTTGTATTATTATTCAAAGTTTAAATTAAAGAAAGCTTAAATTTCACAGTTGGTCTCCCTAAATAAAAATGTATCCCTTAACATTAATTATTTCACTTGTTGATTGTTTGTGAGACAACAGATTAAAGACTACCAAAGTAACCTACTGAGAAAATAAAAATAAGTGGTATATTGAAATAGTTATGTTACATCAATTTAATTTATTGATAATCTACTATAAGTTTGGCAAATTGTAATTGAAATAGTTGGTATTATAAAAGTTTTGCTGATAAAAATTGTCAGCGAAACCACAAGAATTAAATCAATTGATTCTTTGGGTTGACAGTATAAAAATAGTTAAAATAATTAAATATAGTATACATCGTTTTCTAAAGTATAATAAAAATTGTTTTAATATGTAACAACTAATAATTTGAATTTCATAAAGCTAAGTTATTATTAGTTTTGCAGTCTGGAATATCATAAAACCTATTTACCCTATATGAATTCCTCATTACAAATTCTGTAGTCAAAATGGTGTTTTTTATATCATTTTTTGTGCATGTTTTATTTAATTATTTCTAAGAGTTTTTTTGTTGCTTTTAATCAAATAAATCTTTTTTTAATTTGGTGTTAGAAAAATCTATGTCCTTCTACTGCAAAATATTCTGAAAATACATGTAAAAGATGAAATAATAAAATTACCAAATATACATAATAATTCGCTTCACGATTGATAAATGGAAACTTAACGAATAACATGAGATATTAGTTACACAATATTAATTTGAATTGTCAAGAGTAGATATTCTGTATACAGCATATTATTTTTTTTTTAAAGTAAATATTTAATGAGGAATTTAGGTAGTTCATGACTGAATGCCAAATGTATTAAGTCACTGCCAATGGATTTTGGCAGCCCTTGGGAAATGTTTTAGGTCAAACTTTAAAATGTTGTTTAAACTTTTAATAATCATAATTGAATTTTTAAAATCCAAGCTACTAAACTAAAACTGAATGTGTTGACACATTAAGGTTTACAAGGCAAATACTTCGTCTTCTTTTTATGCCTATAACTGAGGTTTAAATGATATAGAACTGTGTATTACCTATAAATCAAACAAACTATATTCCTTAAAAAGGGATTAGATTATTTTTTTAAATAAAAAGTTAGATTACACGAAATGCTTTTTGATGTTTCTAGAAATTATTTTCATGGTAAAAGTAGACCTAACATTATTTTTGAAACCTAAATTTCACTTTTTAAAATTTGAAATGGGTGAACAGGAAAATCTTGTTACAGGTTAAATAATCAGTTATTTTGTTAGGCTTGATTTTATTTTAAGTTTAAGTAAATCAATAAAATTATTGTTCACTTTAACTCACCAGTTTCCTGACCCAACAATACAGACTTTCTTCCTGGCTGGCATTGTAAATTTAAATAAATTTCTGATCGCAAAAATAAAACCCAGACTTTTATTTGAAGTTATTACACTGACAATTATTTATTGACGAGGTTAAAATGTACACCTACAAAACCCACCACCAATCAATTCCTGCTCAGGATTGATAACTGAGAATGCGCGAAAGCATAACTTTCATTTGATTTTATTATTTTCATCAACAGCGCAGGTGCACGGGAGTGACGCTGCCTTCATTATAATAAACTATTTGTTGTCATGTATTTATCTGTGCTCGCTTATAGTTTGTTGTATTATTAATTATTTTTTTTTCAGAATACTATATCTATCAAATTTGTTTCATCTACCAAATTTTCATGATAATTGTCTGTATTCATTTTTTTAACAAACTTCCAATTTAATTTTGAAAAAATCAATAATGACTTAACAAGATGCTTTACATGCGAAATCAGCCTCTAAGACATTTTTCGAGAAACCAAGTTTTTTTAGGATTTATCCTGACAAACTATAATGCAAATTTAGTTTAATCGTGAGAAAGGTCACGCCGACTTGATAAAATGTACCTATTTTTTTTTTTTTTTTTTTTACGGAACTGTCCTTTCAAGCTGTATTGACTTTTACAAAACGTTCTGTATGCTTAAATGACAGACCTTAGGCTCATGTTATTTTGTTTCTATAATTAGGCTATTGTTAACTGAGTAATGGCTTTCAGTGGCGTAAATAATATCACCGAAACCCCCTGGTGTAGAGTGACAGGTCAAAGGGTCTCCCCAAGACGTATGAACAAAATTATAAAGCATGTTATACAATAATTTATTAAAAATACCGTATGACCACCACTTGTACTGTCGTAACTTTTAATACATTGAGACAACATAACTGAAAAAAGATAGACTATACATGTGTTAATGATATAACAAAATCATATATTCTTATCGATATCACTTATAAAAACCAATATTTACTGAAAACTTCCAGCAAACTCATTTCGCACAAGATCAGTGCATTGTTCAATTCGGCGTGTCCCAGACAAGACTTTTGCTCTGGTGTTTTATATTATTGTGAGTCTATGGCTGTTGTTATCTTAACATTATAGTCTTGTTCGTGACTCACAGCATTGATCAATGCACTGATCTAGTTCGAAACTCGTCTGCTAAAACATATTAGTAAGTAGTGGTTTTTCTATCAACTGATACCAAAAGGAATAATATTTAATTACTTCAACATTAGTTAATAACTATCCAAACTTTAAATTTTGTAAATTTGTAAAAACTTACTGATCGCTTTTCGATCGCTATGTGGCGGTCTTCATCAGTCTCTTCTGCTTGGAGATGTTGGATTAAGCGGTGACGGTTTTAAAGGTCAGTTTTCGATAGTATCAAAGAGTATGTATGATTTGTATTGGGTTTGTTCGTTTAATATGTTTGTACTCTGTATTGTTGTGTGTCTGTAAATTTCATATTGTTCTAGTGTGTTGAGATGTGGCCCTTTTTTGTTGATGTGAAAGATTTCTAGGTTATGTTGAATGTCTGTGTATTTGTGTCCTGTTTCTTTTATGTAATTGCAAAATGCTGAGATGGTGTTCTGTTTGTATTCCTCGACTCTTTGTTTAAAGCTCCGACCTGTTTGCCCAATGTAGAACTTGTTGCAGTTTAGTTTGTATACCCCTGGTGCTTGTAGTTTGTCTGTGTTGTTGGTGCCGTGCCGTGTTGTATTTTGTATTGTAAATTGTTATCATTTTTACGTGCCATTTTGTATCCTGTTTTTTGAAACTTATGGGCCATGTTATTTGATGTTTTGTTTAAGTATGGTATTATGATATATTTGTTTTCCCTGTTTGTAGTGTTAATTTTAGTAGTATTTTTTATATATTGTGCCATAGTTTGTCTATTATTGTGGTCTTGTATCCATTTGTGTATGCTAAATATTTAATGGTGTCTAGTTCTTTGTTTATGTTTTCTGTGGTCATTGGAAGCATGGTTTCTTTAAGTCTATGGAGCATGGATCTGAAGGCAGCGTATTTGTCTTTAAAGAGTGGTTTCAGGTGTTGTAGATACGTGTGTCTGTCGTTGTGGGTTTCCTGTAAACGTTGAAGCTGTGTTTTTGTGTGTGGTTTTTTGTTATGGTTAGGTCGAGGAAGTTTAAGGATCGGTTGGTTTCAATCTCTGAGGGGAAGTAGAGTTTTGGGTGTATTTTATTAGCGTAGGTGAGGAGTTTTTCGCATTGTCGGGTTATCCCTCTATATAGAGTTATGATATCATCGACGTATCTGTGCCAGTAGGTCCAGGAGCAAAGAGCCGAGGAACACAAACAAAACACCAACTCAGCATTTAACAATCACATAAAAGAAACAGGACACAAATTCACAGACATTAACTATAACTTAGAAATCTTATACATCAACGAAAAAGGACCACATCTCAACACACTAGAACAATATAAAATTTACAGACACACAAAAACATAAAGTACAAACATATTAAATGAACAAACCCAATACAAATCACACATACTGTTTAATACTATCGAAAACCTGCCTAAAACCGTCACCGCTTAATCCAACATTTCTAAGCAGAAGACACTGATGAAGATCACCACAGCGATCGAAAACGTTCTGTCTCAGTATGTTTTTACAAATTTAAAGTTCGGATGGTTATAAACTAATAATAAAGTGATTAAGATTACCTAACATAATGGACTACAAATTCAAGACTTTAATAATTCTTGAATTTTTTAGTCCATTACATATTCTTTTAAGTGATTAATAAGTTTAATGATATTTGTTATAAAACCTTGCAAAAAAAATTACTAAACGAATTTTGATTTAAAAAAAATACCTCATATATGTGACATTTAATTTTAGGACTTTTTATACTTGAAAAAACTTTAACAAAGTAAATTTTTTTAATTGGTATTTGCCATATTTTGGGAGAAATTTTAAAAATCAACTTCACTGCTAGAAAGGCATCAAAATGAACACAGTAACCCCTACTAAGATTACTTACAACTGTACTAGCACCAATTCCAACAACAATTCCCACAGTTCCCCTCCTAAAAATTGTAGATGTACAAATAATTATAGGTGATTAATGGCCGGAGATGGCTTACTGATGTAAATACGTACGGGCGCATCTCATTATCCTTTGGGAAGTATTTACATTGAGAGTACTTATTGATGTTAGGAATGTTGTCTACTCCACTGGCTTTTGTAAACCTTTCATAAAGGAAATTTGTCTCCTTACCACAATGAGATAAGATTTTCTTAACTTGGCTTATTGTAATTGGTTTTCCGTTTATCAGGATATTTTAACACTGCTGTTACATTTTAGTATGAAATTTAATGCATTATAAAACATCCAAAATGTTAAAAGCTGAATAACAAATTAGTGTTCATGAAGAATAAACGGTATAATGAATATAATATGAAAAGTAAAAAAAATAAACATATTTTTAAACTCTTGTTTATTATTATTTATAAGTAATTAATGTTTAATGCTATAAAAATATAACTATTACAAAATATTTACAGTCAAAGGTTTTAGTGCTCATGAAGTTTTTTTAGAAGTCCCGGCCTAATTTTTGAGGTGCTTGTCCCGTGGACAGTTTGATTTGTTCCAACAGGTTTGAATTTGGAAAGTAAAACCAGTTTTGAGTCAGTTTCGTTCTTTCCGTTCTTTGTTGCACCAGCTGTCATTTACCTGGAATAGTTTAGAGGAACTGTTTCAGTGCAGGAACATTGTTAAAATCCAGTTCTTATCCGTACCTAGTTTAGCTTAGTAAGAACTTTGAACTATTATGGCTCTATTGTATCTTAGACATTTTTCTGTATTCAGGTTGAAGTTTGTGTTATAAGGTTATGAAAGTTCCATTTATTGAAGAATATATTATTTATGTGAAAAGTAGTTGATATAAACATACGAAATTATTTAATTTTAGTTTACTATAATCTGTTGTGTATTTGTTTGTTTCGTTTTACAAATGCCCCCAGTCGTCTCTAGGAAAACTTGGAAGGAGGTTAATGCTGAACGAAAAACGCAGAGAAAGAAATGGAGGGAGCAAAAATTGTTGAAAAAAGCGGGTTTTAAAAAAGGAATTGAAGAAATTGAGGATGGGGAGAAAAAAGTGGAAAATGAGTTGTTAGAAAACTGCTCTACAAATTCCTCTTCTCAAAGTATGGGTCCAAAATTAACAGTAAGCATAGCTGTTCCAGGATCAATTTTAAGTAATGCTCAGTCAGCAGAGTTAAAAACATATTTGGCTGGACAAATAGCAAGAGCTGCTTGTATATATAATGTAGATGAAGTAGGTATTCCTAACGTATCTTACAGTTTTTAGATTGTACATGTCGAAGTTTTTGTTATTAATGGATACCATTCTTAGCATAAGATTCTTGTCTGTGACTGACAGAATTGAAAAATGGGTAAAAATGCAGAAGCTCGGCGCCATACGATATTTTGGGAAATGGTTTAACATCATTAAATAGGACGATATCTACAAGAATTTTTTTTTAAATTGACCTCGGAAAGTTACTTTTTTTTCAATTTAAAGTAGCGTAAAAAATTCAGCGCGGATGTAGAAGTTGTGAATAGGCACGGAGTGATACAAATGCTTCGTGATGTTACAACTGTATTTCAATGTATAAAATTAAAACCAAACCTAACCTGACTTTACACTTTTTCGGTATATTTTAATATAGGTATACAGTATTTTATAAATTTAAAACCAAATCTATCCTAACTGTAGAAGTTGTTTCTCAAATATCTACACACGCAAGGTTGCGTGACGTACCGCGGACAATGCGGACAACCTTATGTGCAGCACTGTGACGTAAGTAAAACTCCGCGCCTATTCACAACTTCTACATCCGCGCTGAATTTAGTACCCTACTTTAAATTGAAAAAAAGTAACTTTCCTACTTCAATTTTAAAAAAATTCTTGTGGATATCGTCCAATTTGATGGTTTTGAACAATTTCCCAAAATATCGTATAGTGCCGGAGTACTGCATTTCAACCGAAAAATGCACTGATCTAGTGTGAAATGTGTTTTTTTGCCATTGGTAGTAATAAGTACTCAATTAGGAATTTATTTCCCAAAATCGAAGTCGATTTTAGTTACAAAAATTGGTAAAAATATAGTCTTAATGACTTTGGGCTTTTTATTATTTTTTAAAAATTACTTGTTTCAATGTGTAGAACACAAATATCAACTTTTTTTCCACAGAAAATATGGAAAGTTACTTGTTCCCTATTTTAAGTGTTAGTCCGTAATGGCATGTAGGCCTATAGCTTGAACCAGGTGCACATTAGCTACAGCGCACAGCCCCACATCTAGATTTGATTGTAATTTTATACAACATTGCTATATTCTTATTTTAAATATACCTACAAAATATCCAGTCAGGATAGATTTGGTTATAAAAATAAAGGCAAAAGATTTATGCGTATTGAATCAAAACCAGAGTAGATTTGGTTATAGTTTTATACAATATTACTATATACCTATGAAGTATCCAGTCAGGATAGATTTGGTTGTAATTTTGGTAAATATTTAAATATTGCCAATGCAGCAAATTACAACCAAATCTATACTGACTGGATACTTCATAGGTAAATTTTAATATAGGTATATAATAATGTTGTATACAATTATAACCAAATCAATCCTGACTGGATACTATGTAGGTATATTTTAATATAGGTAAATAGTAATGTTAAATAAAATTATAACCAAATCCATCCTGACTGGATACTTCATAAGTATATTTTAGTGTAGGTATATAATATTGCTGTATAAAATTATAACCAAAAGTTAAATATTTACATTTTAAGCTAAGTATTAAAATAAATTGACTTTGACGTAGTGCAGTGCACTGTAGCTTCCGTGCGGCTGGTTCACACTATACATGCCACTACAGACTAACATTTAAAATGTGCAAAAAAATTAACTTTATGTATTTTCCGCTGAAAAAAGTTGATATTCATATTCTACAGATTAAAACTAGTAATTGAAAAAGAAATGTAAAAAAACAATGTCATTAAGACTCGTTTACACTATAGACTTACAGACCAACATTTAAAATGTGAAAAAAGTAACTTTCCATATTTTTTGCGGAAAAAAGTTGATATTCGTGTTCTACACATTAAAATGAGTAATTAAATATAAAATAACTTTAAAAAACTATTGTCACTAAGACTAATTTTTGAATTTTGTAGTCCATTATATTCGGTGAATTTTAATTAATCACTATAACATTACTATATATTTACTAAAAAAATATACTACTGGTTGATGCAGAAATTCATCAGAAATAAGACAAAAGTTATAAAACTTTCGCTTACGCTCCAAAAATTAAAAATTTTGGGAAATAGCAATTTCTCCCTCTATGGCACACATAAAACGTTACTAATTCAACATTTTGGTCTAGTAACTCTGGAAATATAATTAGAATTGCAGTTGAATACAAAAAGTTTTAAAAAAGTCAACTTTAACAAAGCACTAGTTGCTCTATTTTTCACCTGACATATAAACTATAGAATTATAAAACTTGTACATCTTTCTTGCGACAGGCTCGCAAATTTACTCAAAAGGACGAAACAAACACAGACACTATTCCATGTATAATACAGAAAATAGTACATTTAGCACCTTGTATATTTATTTCACAATTTTTTGGGACTCGGCAGCAAGTTTAATTACATTTCAAGGCATTTTGTGAGTTACTATGTCAAATAAATAAAGCCAAAACTTTGAATTAGTAACATTTTATGTGTTTTATGGAAGAGGTGTGGAATTTGTTATTTTACAAAATTTTCAAGTTTTGAAGGGTGAAAAGATTTTCTTTATAATTTTTTTTGAATTCTTAATGTTTTTCTTTACTGCTTGGTATGTGTTTTATAGTATTAAATCACTTTAACAATAGTTTATGACTATCTGAACTTTTAAATTTTGTAAATTTGTGAAAACTTACTGAGACAGAACGTTTTCAATCGCTATGTGGCGATCTTCATCAGCATCATCAGTGAAGACACTGATGAAGATCGCCACATAGTGATCAAAAACGTTCTGTCTCAGTAAGTTTTCACAAATTTACAAAATTTAAAGTTCGGATAGTGATAAACTATTTTTAAAGTGATTAATTATGATTCAGCAAACATAATGGTATAAAAAATTCAAGATCTTAAATAGTAGTTTAAAATTACATTACTTATGTGTTTTGTGTCAAATTCACTTAATTTGTACAGACTTAATCAAATTTTTCCAACATTTTTATTGGGTAATTTGTCAGGACTATTTTACTATGTTAGTAAATTATTAGTTTTACTATATAACACCTATATTAAAAATAGCCTTAAAATATTATTTTAACTGGGCACATTTTTGCAATATCTATTTAATGTAGTGTAAAATAGCATTCTGTTTTATAAAGAAACATTCAGTTTATACAGTTTTGTAGGCTTAGGATAGATTCACATTTTTTCCAAAAATAAAGCCTTTTTTTATTCCCAACATTTAAAATAAAAATTGCTGTTATTTAAAAGATATATATATATATATATATATATATATATATATATATATATATCTAAGATAACTATATATATATCTTAGATGTATATATATCTAAGTAAAGTATGTAAAATAAAAAAACACAAACAAAAAGGGTTGGCTGTCTCATATCTACTCTCTATTTCATTTACATTTTCGCTTAACTTTCTTAGTTTCTACAAATATCTTTTGAAAAATTTCCAATAATCATAAAAATCCTTCAGCATCCATAAACAATTGTTTATTTACATATCCTTTGCGCTGATAAAAGTTCGATTTTTTCGCGGTCGCATTGCCTGGTAACATATGTTACTGTAGTTTAGTATTTTGTTATAGTTATGAAATTTTGTAGAATAAAGAAGAAAAAATGCTTGATTCAAGAATGATTACTTAGTAGCCGACGTTTCTGTACTAATTTTTTGCCCTTTTAAAGTCATTAAATGTATGGCCTAAAGACAGTATCCAACAATATCTTTGTCAATGATAATTTGTATGTTTACACATAATCTGTAATTTACACATATTGATTCCTTGGTGAATTAAAATCTATTGTATACATATCTGTATATCTTTTATTAAGTCCATTCTACAAATATATAGACACTTGTGCTCAACGTCCACCATTGCTGACTCTGTTTATGTGTAGATTATTATGTATTGTTTGTTACACTGGCTAAAATGGGCGACTGTTGTCAAGCTGGTAATACTTGATAAAGAATTATATACAAATTACACTTTTGCTATTACTTGCAACCAGACATTTGTTAACTAAAAGTTGTTAATTGTTAACTTACACTTGGAGGAAACGTTTTCTTAGTCAACAAATGTCTGGTTGCAAGTAATAGCAAAAGTGTAATTTGTAATTTACAACCAGCTCGTCATGAAAGCAACAAGATTTCGATATTTAATTATATACATTTATGATGGTATAGAAAGAATATTTTCGTTTAAATTATAAAAGTACTTTATTTGAAGATGACTGGTTATGTTATCTTATAAAGATGTGTTGACGTGTTTTTGATTGACCTGGCGTCTTGATCATCTATGTCTATATGCCACTAATAAATCATTCATCTAGGTTTCCTTGACATTTTTTTTGTTTCTCATTTTCAGAAGTATGTTCAAATAAATTTCAACTAAGCAAACTAGAAAAACGTAATTTATGTATTGTAATATGTGGTGGAAATACCTTTACAATAGGTACTGCAATATTTTGAGAAATATTTGTTTTGTATCAATGAAATAGTATCGCCAGGAATGCTTGTGGTTGCTCATTGAGTATTCTATGGAAGTCACAAGTCTAATTTGTTTGAATTTACTTGGAAGAATAATGGGGTTACAAATATGTTTCTACATGTTCGAAATATTGTAAACCCAAAATGAGACCACCCACCTTATTTCGAAAAACTCATATCTTATTATAAATTTTAAAAATATACTGATTTTACCTATTAGAGGTGTTTTATAATTACGAATACTATCCTAAACTGTCCGTCCATAACAGTGTTTTGCACAGGCTGGCGGCAGCGATAATGTTTTGGGATGGCTCAGTCCATAGTCCATTCTTAGTAGTGAGCGTCCAACGAAATTAGAGTCTTTGCTATGAGTAGTTTGCATTGACAAAGATTTCCTTGTGCAGTAATATAGCTCATACTCTCTTACTTGCCTATTATGATATAAACCAATTTAAGTTATATACTACCTTCAAGTTAATATTGGGTATAGACCATGGATTATTGT